>JAQFZX010001658.1:0-26529 GCA_034682405.1 Hydroisotoma schaefferi | reverse complement strand
GGACGGACAGACGGACAGACGGACAGACGGACAGAGTGAAAGTTCATTCACATAAAAGGCATTTACATGCCTTTAATAAGGGACGAGGGATGCATGCTATGCATGGGACTTTGGATTTTGGAAATAGTCCTCAAATGCTCATCCTTTTGGCAAACTCCATTTATTTGGAAAATTTAATATAAAAGTTAGTCAGGACGAAGTTGAATAGGATTTTTAAACTTCAAGGAATCTTATCTTGGTCTGTCAAGCTGCTGCTACTGCTGATATGACCGATGCAGAGGTTTAAATGGCGTACTTAGCGTTATGTAGCTTTAAAAAATCCAGCATTTAAACGCCTAAACAAACGTACTATTTCCTTGTGGAGTTTTCTAGAAATACATATAACTACAAGGCTCTGAAATAATTCACCATTGTGTAAGTAGCATGCGGATTTATTGCAAAAAAAACATCCAAAATATCTAAGAAGTCCCTAACTACCCAACCAAGGTTTGCCGTATCACTTTTATAGTCATTCTGAAACGGATCTCACATAACGTTTATGTGCGCCTTTGTTGAGAAAAATATGCTAATTCAATTTAAATAGAAAAACTAGAACTGACAAATAAATTGTGAATTTACTTAATTCTGTTTATTTCTGCTGAATCGGCCAAAGGGTTCGCAACAAGTAGAATCCAAATTTTAATAAAATGCAAATTTTACTTCAACCAGTGTTGTAACATTTTTAAGGGATTTCCTTCAAGCTTCAACCCAATAACGGAAAACCCTCCTTTCGAAGCTTATCATTTTTATGCCAAGAGCTGGATAATCCTTAAGTAAAATTCTTAACCTGCTTAGCAAAGTAATAGTCGGGGTGGTAGATAGTACTAAAACAATAAAAAGAAAGAAAGAAAGCAATAAAAATTACCCTTCCACTAACCGTTCTCTGTAATACTGAGTAAACTTTCCCTAATTTACATGCGATTAGCCTAATATCAAACCAAATGTGGGATTATAGCAGTCACATTTCCACAACTAGAAGCCATTATTTTTTCAAAATAAAAAAAGCCTAACTCTGCAAACCAACCAACCAACCCTTAGAATTTTCTGCAGTACCGAACCGACAATGTTTTTTTAATAACAGCAACATCCTGCTCTCATCCAGACATATATTTTTGGTAAAAGGATTCCGGCATCGGCATCGGCATCTGCTGTCTAACTACACTTTTATTAAGGGATTGTCCTGCAATTACCAATATACAGTGACAGTACCATTCTGCTATGACAGCAACGGCAGTTGTCCTCTATGGCATCCAATTTGCAAACAAGTGCTGGAATTAACTGCGGAACCGCTACTCCTTTGCCGTTGTTAGAATGAGAACATCTAGAAATTCGTGAATATCTGCCTACTAGACCCTTTGAAAGTACTTGTAGTTGTATATCATTATTGCCAAACTGCCTTAATTTCGATGCTTTCGGTCGGATTACTTATTATTACAACGAGAAAGGTTTTTATTTTAATAAAACTCGAGCTTCCATTCTACTGAGAAGTATTCATTTGCAAGGCGTTATGCATAATAATCGAAAAACTATGTATTGAACAGACCCGATTGTTTAATGTTGTATTTACAATTTACATTAATGAGGTAAGAACGAAACAAACATAAAACTCAGGTTCTAATCATAAAATGAATTACGTTGGTTAAGAATTCAAAGCATGCCTTTCTTGGCTGAAGACTGAAAGAAAGTAGACATTTGTTAGAGATGCATATTTTTTATTCAAAAGATTATGAAAAATGGTACACCATTGCATTATAGCTTCCATTCATTGTTTATTTTACCGTTCTAAATTTTGGAAACGAGTTTCATAGCTAATTAGTTCTTTTAGCAATAGTAGACTAAAGAGTTAGTGAGAGAACAAAGTATTAGTCACACCTGTGCTTATTTCACTTTATTTTGAAAGTTTAATCCAGAACTAAACCACTGAAAGTAAAAGGTAAGAAAACTTAGACGGATTGGATATTTCATTACTCGGAAACTTTACTGTAATGTTTCAAGGCTTTAAATACCCTAGACTCGGACAGTTTTCTTAATAACGATCAAAACGGAGCTTGAAACTCAGATCAGAGTTCCTACAAGCTAAAAAGTTCCTGCCAACTCTGTTAAATTGAGTAATTAATCAAGCTTAGCAAAATCCCACCCAACTCTATTGTTTAAACCAAGTCAGCCGAGATAAAGATAAATGAATTCGTATCTCCGGCTATCAAAAGCCCTGGTCCTGCTACAAGTAAAACAAAGGATTGTTTGGGCGACTGAAGTAAAAACTTTTTCCAGCACAAGTCGTAAAAAATATTTAACGATTAACGGAAGGACAAACCATACCAGTTCAAATACTTGAGCCTTTTTCCAAAGAAATAGAAATATCTATCTAGGTAGAACAAAAAGATCCAAAGCAGTAAAAAGTCAATCCTGGCCAAGGATACTTTTTCTGTCGGTCTTTTATACTAAATCTTTAGTCCCATTTCCCATTAAAAAAACGTCCAGAAGCAGCAGCGGAAGCCTTTTTATTAATTAAATTAAACCATCTTGAAAGAGCTTTTACTTGTACCCTCCAGACATCCGAGCACAGATAAGTTTCATTACCGAAACCAACCAACCAACGCTATAAAGGATTATTATAAAGGATTAGATAGCGACAACGCAAGGGGAACAGGGTTAAAAACGAAGAAACCTTTTTAGGGTGTACAATCCATGCTGCCACAATCACAAATCACAACGGTCCTTATAACCAAACCTCTAGAGTGTACTTTCACCATTTATTGTCAACTCTTAAGCTACATGTTATCCTAAAAAAGAGCTGTGGCATGAGAGCCGTAGACTAAAAGATAACCGATTCAATAAGAATTGGAAATCAAAGAAATGTGGTTCAAGTTCAGAGAGAAAGGCGATATTTCTCTCAAGTATTATATCAATATCAATCACAGCTTTATATTACGTTGTCCCGTTAAAAGAAGTCATGTCCGCTTTACTCCAGAAAGTCTATTTCAAATGCCAATTATGTCTCCACGTCTTTCACTAAGGTTTGCAAGGGCAGTGAGTGAGCAACGAATAAACTTGAAGTTACTTTTAATCCTCTACGGGAATCTTATCAGGTGTCGTTTATACAATGATCGGTAATTCATTTAAAAATGTAGACTGCATTCTACGTTTGCAGCCTCGCAAGTCGCAAGTCGGGATTGAAATTGCGAATGAAAACTCACAAATCATTTACTGCTTACTCCTGTCAAATGGTCAGCGATTGTTGAAACGAAACCACCCCCATGAAAAGTACCCCACATGTTCCAAGATCCGTCAAGTCTCAAGAGAGTATATCCAAAACCTGCAATCCCCAACTGCCATTTGTTACTGCCCGGTCGATGCTGATAAGAAAATGGATTTTCAATTAATATCTATCTTCGAGACGAAGCATATTCTATCCAGTCTGTCCAAGTCTGCCTTGACTACACTACCCGAGAGCGACAGACAGAGGCAGAGATCATATCATCATCTAAAGAGATTGAGATTGACTTTCTGCATTTACTAGAGAATCTTTTTAGCCCCTTAAATTTCAATGCTGATGGTGAATTGTGCATGAGGGATCGGATGTACTGAAAGCCTCATTTCTTCTTCCCCCCGAGTGTGAGAGATGCCTGCCTGAGAAAGTCAACTTATTGGGAATTGAAGTGGATTGGATGGATGAGATGAAGCTTCCTTGCTTTCGGCGTGAACAGCATGAAGTGGTTCGAGTTCAGGAGGACGCAAGAGATGAGATAAATTACTATCACAGCTCAACAACACTTGTTCAGGTCTAAAAGCAAGGCAAGGGCAAGACTCTATGCTTTTTACTTACTTACACTACATTTGTCCCAGCATGCCTTTGGTCAGTAATTGAAAGGTTGGTTGGTCAGTCCGTAAGTAACATTCTAAAGAAACTCAATGCAACGAGTCAAAAAATGCATGCGGTCCTTGGACGAATTTATGCCATTAGATCGGGAGGAAGTCTATTTATTTCTGAGCTTAGACTTAAAACAAGTGAACTGCAGTTAAAGTCATTTATATGCTAACAGTTTTATCTGTATCCGAGCTGCGTATGACGTACGCAGATTCTGACCTCTTCAGACTTATTGGTAACAAACGGGAAATAAAAAAAACTGTAGACACCCCTTTCTAGATCAATACAATTTTGGTTTTAACAGTGAAAGCAAAGGACTAATTTCAGCCTGGCAGTAAATCACTTCCATTGTATATGATTCCAAGCCCATTGTTAGTAATGTGATGCAGCAGAAAGACGGAGAAAGGCCAGGATGGATATGAGTATTATTATAGGGATCGTCAATTCGAATATGAGTCAACGCAGCAACCAGTACAGGGAATATGGAGGTCTTTTGTTCATCCCTTTGGTTGCTTCCATTATCTCTAAATCTAAATGCAAATTAGTTTAGCTCTTGTGCAAAGCTCTTTTTTGCTATAAAGAACTTGAAGAGACTTTCATAAAATTGAATCAAGACCTCCTTCAGATTTATTTTAAACCAAGAAACCACCAGAGACAGGGCTAATGTTTTGGTAGATAGCTAAACTGCATTAGCTCGAGAAGGACTACGGAATCTTCCTGGAAGTTTTCCAATATGCAGTAAATGTGGCTACGGTAGAAGAAATCATTTAAAAACTTCATCTTTTGAGATCAGCTAGAAAACTGAGGATGAAATTGGATTCACATGACGGAAAAATGTCTCACCGTAAGAAAATGTGGAATGGATTTTTTTTCACTCGTTCGTATGTCACAAGTCACTGTCACATAACGCCATTTCACCCAAGGCATTCTTGAAAGTTTAAAACTTCCTACAGATATTTTGGAAGGAATATCTGTTTTGATACGACCCAAGACGCCTGAGATGCTTTCGGATATGTTGTTCTGCAACTTTACAAACATTTGTCATAAACGCAAGCTTAACTTCTATTTATAATACTCGTTTAATATACTTAGCAGAAGGCCGTCCCAGTAAGGTTTATTAGGTCCTACCAAAAGTGTTATCTTTCTTTAGTCGCTTGGTATGTATATATTTACTCGTTTTAATTAAACATTAAAAAACCACCCACCAGACCCATAATAATCATTAAAATGAAAGAAACGAAGTATGCATGCAATGAATCCACATCCCATCATTTCCCATGTTGATCGTTCTAGCGTCAGCCACCGAGTAGAGTCGTTTCATGCAACTCAACAGTTTACTTTTCAAAGTGAAAGCGACTTTCGTTGCACATCCTTCAGCACAGAATGTTACTTTTCTAGAGTAAAGCTAAATTCCTAGTAGGTATATGCACATGTAATCAAAAGAACTAAAGGACTGTAATTAAAACACAAGAGTGGGAAGGTACGTAGGAGTAAGGAATATCCGTTGAAAATATCAGACTACCATGCATAATTATGCAGAATTGGATCTTACGCGTTAAGCTCTCTTTCAAATTTCACTCCACGTTATCCACCAATTCAATGAACATGAAGTTGATCCTTTCCTTTCGCCTCAACCCACAAACAACGAATACCTTTTAGACTCACTAAAACCTAGACAAATAAAGGGATTTCCTTCAATTCAACATAAATCCATGAGCTTTTAGAATCATATTTCTTGTCTCGCCAGTTTCAATATTCTCTCAAGTTTCTTTCCTTGAAATATTAAATTGAAACTAAATATCAGAATGCTGAGCTCCAAAATTATTCCTGTCTTGTAGTCAACGTTTACCAGGAGAAAGTGAAAGCTGTTGAAAATTCACTGATTATTCATTTAATACCGCATAATTCAAGGGATTGTGAGTTGACAGCCATCCAATGATGAAGCTTTATAAGCAGATATATTTTATCAAGTTAGGATGAACTATGGATTTGCTTGTGGTTTATTGCGTTAAAGAAGCTCTGCCGTCGGTCTGAAATTAATTCGACAACTCTACTGGAACCTTCGAAACCAGAACAGCACGAGGATATTAGCTGCTAAATGAACCATGCTGAGGAACTGTCCGCGTGTAACTCTGATTAAACTCTTTTACTGACTATAAGAGTCAAGTTTTGGGTTAATTCCGCATGAATCACATCAAAAATCAATTTAAAATTGTCATGAGCAATTCCTTTCTCCAGTCAAACTCAGCTTATTGAGCTTTGTAAAATAGTTCGCTATCAAACTCGATTAAATTAATTTGCACTGTATGTATCTCTAATGCTTATTGCACTCCAGGGAATGAATAGAATTTCTTTGATCTTGTATCAAGCCCAGAATATTTCTATAATAAGGATAAGCAACATACTATAAGCGTAGATCTTTTGTGATATTGTTTAGTGATTAAAGAATGGATTTAGTCCATATCTCGTTATTAGTTTACTAAACAAAAGCATAGAGCTTTTACTTAACGACGAATAAGACTAACCTACAGTTCCAGGAACGTGTGTCTATTTTATTTAGTAGATCATAACAGTAACAGTAACAGCATATTATTTCAAAAACTAAATGAGGCAGAGGTTTTACAAATATTCAACAGGAAACGATATTTTGTCAGATTCTGTAGAGTCATAAGTTGTTGCCCGATAATCCGTGCTTTGTACGATGTATCACGTACATTTTCATCTGAGAAAAAGCATTTTCAAACACCACAAGAAGTATACAATTACAGACTTTTGACCTTAAAAACAAATTAAAAACTAAAACAGATTAAAAACTAAACAAAAGTAAACAAAATTTCGAATACTGAATCCTAAAAACTCGCTTTACAGCTCATTTAATTCGTTAGCATAAATAAGAATTCGTTCTTGAAATACGAAACATGATCTTAACCTATTTTTTGCATTGCAATTATTGACGCTTTGACAGAAAGGAATCAGAAGATAGACAAAAAAAACAACCAACAGATCACAAGTGTGGAAAGTATGAGACATATTCGCATTACCAAACCAATGCCAAATTTAGCTCTTCAACGTATCATAAACCAGTAATAACATCGTTGATTTTATGATTCCAATAATGAACAACATTCGTGTTGCAAATGGTCACATTTCCATACCTTATTACCTAAACCATGCTTGTAAAACGTTCCTTTTTACGAACGGTGAACAGTGAAGAATATAATATCCTATTTAATTTCCGTCCTTCCCATCCGATTCCTATCTGCGGTTGTGTTGGCCAATCGACCAGTCTGGTTTGTAGAGGGTCTAACTTACTTTACGTAAGTAAAGTAGGGAAATATCTAGATAGCTACTTTCCAACTTCCAATAGCTTTCTCCACGTATTATTTTTGTGAGGAAAGTTTGTATTGAATTGAATACTGGTTAGTATCGTCCTAGACAGCTTTCACCTATCTTAGGTCCTTTGCCTGGGTGGTTGTTCTTAAGATAGATAGCTTTTCTGCTCTTTCGTGCAAACCCGTCTCTCCACGGGGTTCTAACCGCTTTGAATTGCAAATGCTGATGAACTACAGAAAACAAGTTGCTAGTCCGAGTAGGCTCGTAATATATTCAATATATACTTGGCCTTTTTTTCCTTATTTGTACTTTCTCCAAACTTAACGGTTGAGAGTTGATGGTATGAACATTAATGTTAATTTAATACAAGCGTAAATAACTATATGCCCAAGACCAGGCATGGACACTTCCCCAAGAAATTGGCCAAGTGATTAGTAAGTAAAGATAAGAATAATATAGGCAGGATGATGATTTTTATTGTGAAGGGGGGAAAATGGATTAGGGCATTTCACTCCCCTCGTGCTTATTTTGTGGTTTCTACGTAAATTCATTTACCACAGTGTCTTTGGTTTCTTTAAAACCAATTATCCGTAAAGACGAGTAAGTAATATTGGCTACAGTTTTCAAAACTCGTTTACTTCTTATATTTAAAGTCTAGGAAAGTTGGGAACAAGGCAACGGGTAAATTTATACTCCTTGCCATTGTTCTTTCGAAAATAAACTTTTTGAATCTTGAATCCTAATCCTACCCATATCAATTGTTACAGTTTAGGTTAAAAGCCATGTTAAATGTATCTATATCGCCGTCTGAGATTTCATTGATTTTCGGCCAAGTAAGTCAACACCTCAATATTCTAATTTCTTCAAGGAAGTTGGTCAAAACTGCCATTAGCGAAATTGACCAATACCAATTTAAACGGTTTATTATCACAACAGCACGATCAATTTCAAGACTTTCTCAGCATCCGTTTCAAAATGACAAGCTAAAACGAAAAAGTTTGTGTTAAGGCAGTATGCAAAATGTTAAAGTCTAAAAATACAATTTGAACCACCAAGAAACATCTTTACAAACAAACCGAAATAACTCCGCTCCTCTTTGTGAAAGTAAACCAAGTAAAAGACGGAGATAACTTTCACAAGAAACCCAAACCACAAAGTATTACATTTTCTAAGACCCATAACTTCAAAGTAAATAGCATGCCAAACAACGTGTAAATACACTACATCAGTTTCAAAGATGAAGTTCAAGTTCAAACCCTTCTTCCTTGGCTTTGTAAATCTAGCATGTCTTAAAATGTTACTTTTTCCTTATTTTATACTAAATTCATCCAAGTCTAGCCCTATACTTGATGTGAGTAGCTATGTGTAGATATTAAATGTTTTCATACAACTGTTACACTTACACTACCTTTTTACCATGATATTATCGTGTAAAATCTAACCAGAAAACATAAATCAAAACCCAACAACCTTGACTCAGCTCAGCCAGAACTGTGTAGCATAATTCCAATAAAGTATCCTTGCTGACAGGTTCCTTTTACTTCAAAAGTATATGATTTGTAGTAAAGAAAAAAAGGCCAGTAGTTTTTTTTCTAAAAGAATACATGCGGCTTTAGATCCTGTCAACTGTGTGTTTCAAGGTAGGTAGGGTTCTGGTTAACGTAATAGATACTGTCCATGCAATGTACAACCTTTACTGTTTGTTTGCCGTAACTTATCCTAATGTTTACTCACCCATCACAATCAAAAGCCATTTCATCACTACAACCCATTCCTGGTCATTTCAGTTTAATTCAACGTTCAACAAGATCACCTACACAAACATTATGTCAGTCCAAGCTCGAACTTTCGTCACTTTCACTTGACTACCACACCAACACCAAAGCCAACATCAACATCAACATCAATATTAACAAAGTCAAAGAGCCAACATCTCCGTGGACAAACCTTGTGCAAACACACCTTTTTGCAGAAAACAACATACAAAAAAGAGACCAGTAGAGTACAGTTGTAGGGAAAAAGAGCCGTTGAACTGAGTAATGAGATATGACCAGTATTTTACAAAGTATGATGGAATTTTAAGGAATATCGAGTATTAAAAACAAACCTCCTGGGTTTCTCGTACGCCTATCGACTGTTGCCTGTCTGCAGTTCAAGATTGATTACATGTTTCCAATGTCTGTCAGTCTGGCTTTCACAAGTTGAGCCTTTCCTCCATACTTTCTTACAATATAACAACCATCCTGACAATATCCTGTTTAGTTTCGTGGAAACTTCCCAAGATGATAATAATACGGTCCGTGAACTTTAGCTATTGCTTTGCTACTACTACACGTACTTACTACTACGGTGGTGGTATTTTCAACAAAAAACCGTTCACGTCGTTGCTTTCCTCAGGAAAAGTAAAGTTGGTGCTGCTTTTAATGTAATGTAATGTAATATAATGCAATAACAACGGTAACGGTCGGCTAAGAAGAGGTAACGATCCAAAATTCGGGTAAGCTACTGTGCTGACAGACTCCTTCGGGAAGACTCTGGCCAAGACTGAGCTGAAAGTTCTTGCGAGTCTGAATAAAATAGGTAAAATCCCACATAAATGCCTAGAAAGGTAAAGGCTCTCCCACCCCTCTGTCAATTATATAAAAAACAGAACAGTCGTCTTTGTCTTTTGTGGGCCGTTTTACAACTTTCTTCAGACTTGGAAAACTAACAGCATGGGCCAAATTCTTGGAGAACTGGTGACTGATTTCCGTCCAAAGCGTACTTATATTTTTACTCCTAGTGGGAGTCTACTAGCATTTAACTAAGGCGAGCTTAAAGCATAAAAATGGATCAGAAATGGCGAAGAGTTACAGCTTTTAGTTTAGCTTTCCCCCAGACCTCTTTTCCCTAGGTCTGTAATCATCTTTCACTTCACTGAATCCTCCTGCTGTCCGTAGTGTATTCCAATTTGGTTTTAGTAGAAATTTATACTATGCATAAGTAGTAGGAAAGATCTAGTGCCATTTTCTAGACTTTCTCTAAAGATTAATACACTATACATGTAGGTTTATCCTAGTAGGTATCTCTAAACGAAGGACTACTGGTTTGGTTACAGAGAAAGTCAAGTAGACGAATGCTTCTCATCAGTAACTGGTTTTGTATCATGGGAACGTTCGCGTAAGACAATACTAATCATGATAGAGTCGACTAAAACTTACATTGATAGTTTTGTGAATTCAGGCAATAGCTTTTCTTGAAAGAATACTGGCCCTAAAACATAGATTTGGAGTTTCTGTTTACTTAAATACAAACATTGGATATGTTACTTGAGGCTTTTGTCATCTTTTTACTTGCATGGAAGGAGGCGTGGAAATATAACAATTATAGACTTAGGCTGCTGTAGCTTTTGTCAACAACATAATTGCTAGACTGACGTACTCCTTCGTAATTCCTGTGCTACCTTAAGCAAACTATGAAAAATAACTTTTATGTCCATAAAAATGCTTCAAGCAAAGAAACTGCCGTAGAACTACACTGTCTTAATTCCCGTAATATAACATCCCCCATCCTTTCTTTCACTTCACCTTGTCCTGGTTTGTTTAGTATTATAATACTTTAATAAACTATCTCTAGGATAAGAGGACTATCTGAGAGAAAGCTGTCTTT
Organism: Hydroisotoma schaefferi; assembly: GCA_034682405.1. Taxonomy (NCBI): domain Eukaryota; kingdom Metazoa; phylum Arthropoda; class Collembola; order Entomobryomorpha; family Isotomidae; genus Hydroisotoma; species Hydroisotoma schaefferi. The sequence goes on along the minus strand of JAQFZX010001658.1, from coordinate 15,641 downwards.
TTAGCTTAAAACATTTCTTCCAGACCGTGACGGTATTGTAAATTGTTAATTTATTCTCTTTCTAGATAAAGTAAATGCAAAAAGTAAAGCTTTCTCAACTCAACTCTGGTTTGAGAAGACTGAGGACTGGCTCGCTAAGCCTCTCGGTTCGTCTTTTAAACTTATTCTCTCCGTACTTTCCCTTCTGCTTTCCCTCATAATAAATGAACATACTTTTGTCCTCAAGTTAATTCTATAAATCCGTTCTTAGTCCATGCAGCAATACACAATATACAGAGATCTATCGAGCTGATAGGGAATAGGATAATAAACGTACTAGCACTACTACGTTACTAAAATCGACAGTATTAACTTTAACCACCACATCTAAACTAGTCACCGAAAGACTAACAAAACAAGGTTCTGTTTAACTTTCATTCCGCAGAGAAAGTTGCTCAATGGATGAAATTAGGTGACTTTGTTTAGCTACTGTCACTGTACTGCTGCAAGATTGAATTTTCTACTCCTACTTTCTCACCACCAATTCAACTTTACATATGCTACCTACCCTCAGTTCTTGTTTATCCAAACTTTATAGTGTTAATTAATAGAAGAATAGCAAAAGCCAAGCTAGCGAGACGTAGGAAGTAATTAAGAAGTCTCGTCCATAAGACGCACAAAGGAAGCGTAACCCAAAACGCCAAGACCCAAGTAGAAGTGTTGGTGGAATTGAATTAGAGCTTATAAGTCCACTTCTAGGAATAACAAACTATTTCTTGCAAGGATTATTTATCCAAGATACTTCAAAAATACCCTATTATTAAATTCTTTAGCAGAGCACAGGATTAAGTTTTGCATACTAACCCGTTTTATATTTTGGATGAAGTTTTTTACTAAGGCGTTAACAAAAACCTTTGACCTTAGCTAGTTAAGCACAAAGGGAAATGGCAGAGACTTAGGCAATCACCTAGGAAGATTGGATGAACCGCAGTGGTTTCATCCACAGAGTTAGATAAGGTAATACCATAAGCTTTACCCCTTAATCCTTCTCCTAGGCCACCCTTATTTATGAGGATTAAATACTCGTCTACCAAACCTACATAGATAGGTAGGTACATACCTTCCGTTAGGTGAATCATGAAGGACCTATGCATACAGGACGCTTAAACGCCACACATTTACAGAGAATAAAGGATGTGGTGTGGTGTGGTTTGGTGTAGCCATTAAACTTTTACCTAGCTATTGTGTACCCCAAAAACTTTATCTTTATTCTCAAATTCCGTTTTTCTGTGGTAAGTACAACACTATAGGATCCTGCACAAAGTTCAATAATTACGGTTATGCGAATACATACAGGTAATTAAATGGTAAGGGTTTTGCATATGAAATGGATGTTAGGTTGGAGGGCTTATGGACAAACCTGGGAGATCATTACAACTTACAATAAACGTCTGCATGTATATATGAAGTTGTATTTTACTATCAACTATACATACTCTTTATCCGAACTATTTGCTTATTCTGTTTTATTCTTTATCTTAATCTTATGATATTTTGAGATACAAAGGTTCTTATCTTGATACAACTCAGTGTACAGGATCGGGTTTCATTAACCTTCCCAAAGGGTGACGATATGTTTTAATGAATAACTGAAAACGAGAGATAGATAATGATCTTGGCTAGACGGAACCGGGGATTGGAAAGCAGGCCATTTTAATTACTCTAAAAGTCTAATTAATACCCTAAAGGGTTTGTTCATTTGTATTTGCGAAAGTATTATGTACCTAAAGTGCCTATCTAGAACAAAAAGTTAATTAAAAAGAAAGCAGTTTTCTTTACTTTATTACAATATTTCAATTCCATGAAGATCGCAGCGGAGCTGAAAATGTAGGAGATTTTGAGAAAAATCTTCAGATTTTTATGAAGGAAGGGGTTTAGAAACGGTGGTAAAGATTTCGCAGTAAACTACATGTATTCTGTACTTAAAAAAATAAGAAATCAACGTTCACGTTAGTAATAGTTTATTTTAAGCTATTTGATTTGGTTTGATGATCGAATTGGGCAAGCACCATTCCCCGAAGGCTATAAAAAACGTAATCCTTATGCCTAATTCAATTCTGAAAATTATTGAAGCTACTTCCTTCCTAACCTCCTGAAATCAAAGGACTTAATATGTTCAGTACTTTCTGAATCTCCCTGTAGATATAAATTGACCACAAATAAAGTCAAAATAATAGTCAGAGTTCTCCTGAAAGTCAATACACAAAATAAGGGAATAGGCAGTATTAGTATTGCTGGTGAAAGATGAATGAAGAGTTTTGGGCAGAAAAGACTAAATTTTCTATTGGACTTTGGTTAAAGTAAATTTATCCAAAATTGAACAATAGGATCCCTGATTGATTCTTTCTTCACATCCGTTTTTACACTATAAATTTACTACCTCTTTGTCATTTGTAGTTTCTTATTTTAACTAAACTATAGAAAGATAATGTACGGTTGATTGCATACTCTGTCCACAAAAAAACTGATAAAAGCTGGTTCAACCAGACATTTTATGATTTTCTGTATTGTGAGTGAGAACTAAGCTTATTTGCAGGCTAGCTAGGTTCTACATTGTTGTCCAGAGATCTGGATAGAAAATGCATGGGCATTATACCGAAAAAGTACGCCCAAGAAGGTGGATGCCAGGGTATAGGTACAGCTTATCTGAATTATTGAGGTAAGTCCGTAAGCGTCATTATCCACTTTTGAGGCACACATCTCCAAACCCAACGTTGACAAATATAATAACCGGCTAGCCTGTGACAGTTGACAACAATAATCCCTCTCGTCATATGCAGAGATAAGCTGTCCAGGATATATTATGATGTCGGATGTCGTGATACTCATAAAAGATTAGTTCGGCAATTCGCCATATCATTGGGAACATGGGTGTGGCAAAGGTAGACCATTTATGACAACGATAAGGTTTACTGTCTCATTTTATTTTATAGAGACGTCAGAAGTCTGAGGAAGCTAGCCAGTCTAGAATTTAGAGTATGCTCTCTTTCTGATCTGTTACATCAAATGTGCCGTGGTCTTCAGATGGAACGTTCCCAAAAAATAATGTACAGAGTAACTGAGTGACAGTACGAAGTATAATACACAATAGTAGTGTGCAAAACCTGTAAATAATTAAAGATAAGGCTCACTCACTCTGAGTGGACCATGAAGGCTTTTTCTTCCCATTATGGATGCCTTTATCTCTACTCTCTTCTCTAATCAATCTGTCAGATCCCATGCTGACAACTTCTGAGCAATGGACAACTTCTATTTTGATGGATTTTCAATCAAGTCGCTAACCGAACAACTGGTACGAAGTGAACGCTAATGGGCAGTATTGCACTTGAAATTGTTTACCGAGTGCAACTGGAAATCTGGAAACCCCAAAATATTCCCATGTTTGCCTGTCTACATACATTCTAGCATGATCACTGCTTAATGCTGGCAAAAAATGAAATTTGAATGGTAAATGAATTTCTGCTACTTAACTTAAAATCCTGCTAGTTTCCATACTTTACAAATCACAATGCAAGCCTTAATTGGTGGTTGCCAGTTGCCACTAGGTCAGAAGTATTCTAGCCCAAAGATACCACGTCAAATGATACCACATCAAAAGATACCACGTCAAATGATACCACGTCAAATGATACCACGTCAAAACATACCACGTCAAATGATACCACGTCAAATGATACCACGTCAAAACATACCACGTCAAGAGATACCGCGTCAAAAGATAGCCCGTCAAATGATACCACGTCAAAAGATACCACGTCAAATGATACCACGTCAAAAGATAGCACGTCAAAAGATAGCCCGTCAAATGATATCACATCAAAAGATACCACGTCAAATGATACCACGTCAAAAGATACCACGTCAAGAGATACCGCGTCAAAAGATAGCCCGTCAAAAGATAGCCCGTCAAAAGATACCACGTCAAATGATACCACGTCAAAAGATAGCACGTCAAAAGATAGCACGTCAAATGATATCACGTCAAATGATACCACGTCAAAAGATACCACGTCAAATGATACCACGTCAAAAGATACCACGTCAAAAGATACCACGTCAAAAGATACCGCGTCAAAAGATAGCCCGTCAAATGATACCACGTCAAAAGATACCACGTCAAATGCTACCACGTCAAATGATACCACGTCAAAAGATAGCACGTCAAATGATACCGCCGCGTCAAATGATACCGCGTCAAAAGATACCGCCGCGTCAAATGATACCGCGTCAAAAGATACCGCCGCGTCAAATGATACCGCGTCAAAATATACCACGTCAAATGATACCGCGTCAAAAGATACCACGTCAAATGATACCGCGTCAAAAGATACCACGTCAAAAAAATATACCTTACATAGCTTGGTTTGGTATTTGGTTATCTGGAGTAAAAGAAAGCCGGAATCTCAGTTAGGTAGTTTGACGACTAACTCCTACCTGCTAACGTACAATATCCCCTTTATCGTACTTACCTCTACTCCACATCCGACACGTTTCCATTAAGACTTTCTCTCGCTTTTTATGTAGGATTATGTAACGTTCTACAGTATAAAAGTAAATATTATTCCTTACCTTATGGTTTTCATGTTTTCTATCCAATAAAGTCCACAAAAGTACTACAACTACTGTACTGAAGTCTGTATATTACAGAACTTATGCATCATAAAAATTCGGTTTGGACGTTGCACGTTTTTGTGCACAAAGTGATTGAAACAGCGACAGTCCGCTTGGATTTGTCGGAACGTGATAGAAATGTCATGAACGGCAGGATCTAAATCTCCTTCATCCTATAAATATAAATATAAAAACATAGTGAACATCTTGCACAAATAGTCAGATATTTTAGCGTTATTGCAGTAGTATTTTTGCAGATAAGGCTTAAACGGACGACGATGATTTTGATGAGGTTGAACTATTCTTGTGTATTACATTGGATTGCATAACTCTTTGACTGACCTACTCCACTAGAGAATCCTTCATGAATTTATTGCATTTTTGTTCAACGCGGCGCAAAACAGGGCTAAATTTCATATATTATTGATTTAGACGAATTTACTATCTTTTAAGGTATTGAATCCCATCATTTCGCCAAGGTAAAACATATCTAAAGGATTTACACAAAGATAGGTCGGCATACTTGACTTGAGACAATAAACTTTTCTAACAACATCCACACACTTCTTTACAGTATATTGATTTTTATAACCGACCTTTCCCATTCTATTTTCATAATAAATCCATATACATAATCCATAAACAATAAAGCTAACTTGATAGTTTATATTTTGCATGCAATCTGAAATCCGACCTAGTTCAATTTATTGGATTTGCTATATGGATGGATGCCGATTCCCACAGAATCGTTGTCGTTGTTGGGAGTGTTGGCAGTTGGGGGGAGTTTGGTACTTTATTTTGCAGACGGATAGAAGGGGAAGTGTTGATGGTAATTCGTGTGGAATAATCCAAATGAAACACTCCCAGAGGACTTTCATTGACCCAAAAACTCAACAACGAGGGAAATTACATGGAATAAGAAGATCAGTCAATATTTTATTCCCGGGTAGGATCATCATATGCTATTGCTACTGCTACTGCTACTGCCTTCAATTCGTTCAACAATGATGATTCTTATGAATCTTAATGAACGTTAGCTAGATTACAAGGCTTGATGAACGACGACTTTGATAACAAAAGAACGAATGCTTCATATCGGTCGGTAGTATCAATGCTCTGAGTCAGTTCCTTAACTTCAGCATATAGTAGTAATTCGAGGATACCCGACAGCGACACATGGATATCGATCTAGCAACAAGTATTCCTTAATCTCCACATGACGATGACATATCCCTACAAATGTCGCGTTTGAAGGGGATGTCTTCCAAAAACAACAAGGAAATTATTATTCTCGGAGAACCGGTTGGTTCCACGCGCTATGTCAGTTACCAAGCATCAACAATGGCTCTATTCTGGAGTTGCCTTATTATATTTTTGCTTACTGCGCTACATAATAAATTCTATATACACCAGAAAATACACTGACCAGCAGAGACCCTACAGTCCAGACCAATTTCATCTCCATGAAGTGAGTATTTTAATACTCAACTTAATTCAGAACAAAATGTATTCCATTATTGCAATGATGTATAACTTTTGGTAATTTTAGTTATTTTCTAGGAATTAGTTGCATTCAACCTTGACTGCATGAATTTGATTTTTTATTGAATTTAAACTGTATACTTGAGATACCCTAAATCCTCGCCCATATGCCGCCCTCGTTAATTATGCCGCACGTCTATCCTTTTACATGTCAAAAGGGGTATCTCTCCCATGTTAAGCATGCTGCAAAACATCTTTTTTTCATATACAAGCCGCAGCATATGGGCGAGGATTTAGGGTACTATTATTGTTACGACAAAATCCATTTTCACGATGAATATTTTTGGTAAAGTAATTTTAAAACTCACTACATATTTTTTTACATTTATAACCCAACCAGCACCGGCAAGTTAAATAGATTTTCTTGGATATAAATCCAGTACCAAATATCTGTTGATCTTCCCTTATAATTATGTGTAGTCAAAATCATACAGCGAGATTAAAATACTAATACTCGTCTTTACTGAACTTCCCTACTCATCTGTTCCCACACTCGATTAGGATGATCCGCTAGATTAGCTCGAAGTTCGTAGTTTGTAATGAGAATTTCCGATCGTTGCGCTGCAGTCCATTCGCCACGCAATCCAATGTAGCATATTGTGGTAGTGTCGTTCCCGAAATTGGAAGGGATGTGAATGGACAAGTGATTAACAGATGAAAAGCTGACAGCCCTGCAATTCAATTCAACAAAAATTACATTCCACACTAAAAATAACAACTTCAAAACCAACCCAAACATGCCAACAATTGAAATTACTTAGTTGGATACTCCAAACGGCCCGTTGGATCCCTATGAAGCTCAAATTCTTGCACTGCTTCCGTTCTAGTATCATCGAACGTCATATGAGGGCGATTTTTAAACCTACAAGTTTGTTTCAACAATTCCATACAAATACATTTCAAAACTGCATTCCCTGACTAGCAAATTCATGTAATTGAAATATCATACAGCCTCAGGCGCGAGGGATGGCAATCATCGTCCGGAGCTAAAATAATTATTCCTTTTAGCTTAACGTTTCCCGTGAATCTGTTCCACAGACAGAACGCATTTATTATTACAACTTCCGCCCATATTTAACTAATTCCCCATCCAATAATAATTAATAATTGATAAGCAGCATGTCTCACGGAATATTTATAAGAAGCTCTTCGTCCACATCACTTTCAACCATCTAAAAGTAAAAGATTCCTTCAAGATTAACATATAAAAACCCCGTCTTTATCTTGTTTATAAATCCAACTCACCGTTTCAAAGTCCAACCGATCCTCCCAAGGTTTAAAGATGGACTTGGCCGATCCATCCACAGATTCATTAAGACATGTCAGGTTTTCTTTATCGATTTTTGTGTACAAACTGTACTCAATCCCCATTTCTGGCGTGTCATCCTGCAAGTTATGGTCACCGTTACAGCAACCTCCGCAACTGTGGGCCATCCTTATTCCTCTAATCTTCACAAAATCTAATCCAATATTCCAATAATCCTGTAAAAAAGTACGGGTTTTATTTAAAAGGTTAGATCAAATTCTAAGCGTTAACGCAAGGTAAAATGTTTAATTACGTAATTCCCTGACCATAAGCCGCGGCATGTAGGAAAAACGGATTTTTTAAAGCATATCTAACATGGGACAGATATCCCCGCTTAACATGCAGCGGATAGCGTGCGGCTTAATTAACGAGGGCGGATTATGGTCAGGGAATTAGGGTAAATCTTTTATGTCCGTAATCCTTCCAACAATTAAACTATTAAAGTTTTGCAAATACTTACATAATCCTATTTAAATTTACTAATAAAAACGTTGATTCCAGATTCCAGACTAGAATCGTTGGCCAACTCAAAATTTTACTTCCGGTTTATGAAATTAAATAAAAAGTGGTTTCTTTTTTAGCACTTTTTGTGTTCTTTTTTTACTTTTGCAAATCATTGACTCTTCCCGCACTTTATTTTAAATAAAATCTCAGTTTTCTCTATGACTTTCTATCTCTTTTCTTACGGTACCCCCTCCCTCCAACCGTTTGGTAAATTATCAAAAAAAGGCAAACAATGGGAAGGGAAATGGGATATTAAAATTGTAAATTCAACAGAAACACGCCCACAAATCTAGTTTTCATTTTTTAATAGTTTATCTTTAACGTCAAAATACGTAACGAGGGTTTTTTTACGTTGAACGCCTATCGGCGTATCCAGTTTTTCACAAATCACAAGAAAATTAAGATAATTCGCGCAATTAAAGATAGAAGAGCTCTTATCTGAAAAAAACCCATAACCCACCCAGTATCCAGTGACCAGACCAAAATTGTATAGGTCAAAGGTCAAGGTCAGCTCGGTATGATTAAAGCGATTAGCAGCGTTAAGGTGATAATGCACAACGCTGCGGCGTTTTTGTGGGTGACGTTGACAGTAGAATTTGAATTGTAGCATAATCTGAATCTGACCGAATACTTTTATTTTTAGAGAGGCCTGAGCTTTCGTGGAATTCGTTAGTATCCTGACCTCTGACCTCTGACCTGAGCGAGACCCCGTGACAGGGGGACAGAATTGTATGGCAAACCGGAGATTAAGAAGTAAATGAGTGTGCTTCAATTCAAACGCCATGGACCTAGAGCCCGACACGTAGGTATTTTGCTTGTTTTGTAATAATTATTGTAATTAAAAACTGAACCTAAAAGTTACTCTCTATATTTTTTTCCAACAGATGTCTAAATCGTTGAACGGCGTGACCTGAGCAGAATTTGATTGGTCTATCTTTACGTTAAGCTAACCGTTGTGGAAATGACGAGCCAAATTCATCCATGTGAGGATAACTCGGACGTGATTTCTCTAAATCCGGTCCGAGGTCTTTTTTTGAAGCCCATAGCTCGAATAAACGTCTCAGTTCATTATCCCGAACTGAAACAATCGCTGACCACCGGGGGTAAAAATATTTCTAGTTGGGAAATCATGGAGAGAATCAAAGCACTTGTTGCACCTGAGAAATTCATTTCACTAAAAGTACTGAAAAACACACTGGAATTCGTCCGATTTGAAGGAGATTTGGAAAATCGCAATGTCCTTAAAAACATTTGCTTAAGACTTGATGGTTTGTTTATCAACCCTTTTTTTTAGTTGTAGTAAATTTTGTAAAGAAAATGTTAATATTGATGATTTACATTTGGTATTTTTTACAGGAAAAACCTTAAAAGTTACAGGATTTAAGGAATTATTAAAAATTAGAACAGGAGAGGCCAAGGTGAATTTCCCTTCCAAATATGACGGGGACACGTTTTTTCGTGATGCTAAGAATATGAACGAAATGAAAGCTGGAGAAAGACCAGATACTATTTATTTCCAAAATCTTCCACGTAAATGGTTTTCAGATGATCGGAAGTCTGAAAAGCCGCTTCCATCAGAGAAGATTTTTAGAAAGATATGGGAGGCTTATGGGGAAGTTCGCTGTGTTGACATTCCCTGCTCGGATCCGTATCGCCTGCATATGGCAAAGTCAGTTGGAGGAATCCAAACCTTTACATTTAGTAATGATAATGTCTTTGAAGCTTATGTCCAGTTCAGAGAGTATATGAGCTTTGTCAAAGCCATGGATGCGCTAAGGGGGTGCTTTCTCTTTTATCAAGATGCTGGCAAATTTTGGGTAGCTAATTTAAAAGTGAGTTCCCTGTTATTATGCGTATTATTGCCATTTATACTACTGAATTTTTGATGTTTTAATTTAAAGTATGCAACTTTTAGGTTGATTTTGACAAATCGAAACATTTAAGTGAGGAATCTATTCGGAGGAGGAAAGCTGAAAGAGATCGTTTATCGGAGAAGGATAAACAGAAAAGGGAAAAGGATAAATTTAACAAGTACGTTTAGTCCAAGTAGCTAGCCTTCTTCCAGTCGTTGATTATTTTTATGAATGATTTTTGTATTTTCAGAATTGGGGCTGAGATAACTGCAAAGCGTCAAAATGACGAGGAGATCAAGGAGACGGATAAAAAGTTAGCAAAAATAGAGTTCAAAATAGCTATGGAGGAAAGAAAGTATTTGGTTGCCCGACGAAAATTAGAAGCTATTCGGTTAATGGATTACCTCTTTGAATCTGTAAAGGTATCCTTGAAATTGCCTGACTTTAAAGATTCTGCATGTAAAAATTTGTAATGAGTTTAAGTTTTTTTTTCAAATCCCTTGAGTAGAAAAGAGTTCAAGCGGTTAAGGATGAACAAAAAAATTTGAAGAGAAAGACAAAGGATAAAAATAAGAAGATCGAAAAAGTCATGAAAAAGTATTCGCATCATGAGGATCATGATAATACTCCTCCTAAAAGACGAAAAGAAGGATCAGATTATGCAGAGAAGGAGAAAAGTAGGAAACAATCTGACATTAAGAGTAGAGAAACTAGAGACTCCAATTCAGAAGTTTCAGATACTGATTCGGAGTCCAATAGACGGACAGAACAACCGGAGCGTGTTCGCCAAGATCAAGACTATAATCGCACCCAAGAAGAATCACGCGGTGGTGAGTTGCTAAAAGGTCAGATTGTTTTGTTATTCATTGACTTGGTGGGTTTATAAGGTTTTAAATGTCATTCTTTCTTCCTATAGAAAGAAGACCTTCAGGAGGACAGGGCTACTCGAGTAGATATCTTGGAGATTGGGAAGTTAAAGCTAAAAGTCAACTTGGATCTGAGGTCAAAGTTAGTTCAAATTACGTTCCGGTGGGTCATAATCATAGGGGTTTTTATCGCGGCCGCGGCAGGGGTAGAGGGCGCGGATTCTTCCGCGGTAGGGGCAGAGGAGGACCTTATCAATATAATCACCAAGATCAATTTCCTCACAACCATCACCCAGATCAATTTCCACCCAACCATCATCAAAATCAGTTTCCACCCAACCATCATCAAAATCAGTTTCCACCCAACCATCAATATCGAAGGCATCCGCATGACCAGCCTTTTAACGACGGACCTCCTCCCCCTAGAAATGAAACGGTTGTGCATCATGACTATTCATATCTAGAAGAACTAGATAGAGCGTATGAAAAATACTTTACAAGTATTACCCAAAGACATTCTGGAGATAATCATAAAAGTGCAGACAGTGCCTCTCGTAAATAATGACGACTTATCCAAGTCTTGACATGTAATTCGTAGTATTTTTCTATATGAAGATAAGGCCAAGTGAAGCACGTCAAGATAAATGTTTCAAATATTGTGTTCGTGACCGAGAGATTTTGAATGTAATGAAAGTTTTCTATATTGATGCTCGAAACCAGAAACACGGGTATATTTTGTGCATACGTAATATATTTTTGCTCTAAGCAAATTTATTTCTCAACATCCTAATTTTGGCAGCGTACGTAAATAAATATATGTAGGTAGGAAAACTATAGGTACGAAAATTTCCAGTTAATCCAGTAGTTAAACGAAATCGTAACTGCATACCTACCTTAAATTACTTCTCACCGCAGAAAAAAACAACTAACTCTCTTGTTTATCCTTGAAATAATCAGGAAGAAGCTTAGACGGTTCAATACCAACTTGGGGTTTATCTTTGTCTTTTATCAGCGGAGTAAACAAGTACTCGCCATCCGGCTGTAGATTCAGTGCGAATGTACCAGCGTACGGTACGTAGCCTGCATCGGAGTAGAGTCGCTGGTTGGGGACCTGTTTATTAAGAAGTAACGTATTTTAAAGCTTGAATTAGGTTAGTATATAATGTTCAGCGATAACAAATATGAATCTCACCAGTATATGAGTCCACGAACAACTGATCAAATTCAATGACAAGATTTCCCCATAACACTTATCTGAAAAGGGATATTCTTCGTATCCAAACGTTATATTCGAAAATTTGCAATTGTGATCGAACCATTTCCGCTCCTCCTCTGGATTCGGTATCAGCAATATTCTAGGTATGTGCTCAAGGACTAAAGCCTTCAACGACTTCAGAGCCCTAATCCCAGCAGAGTTGCCCTCCATTGAATCCCCTGGCTTAATTGGCAATTCAACATTGTGGTACCGCACATAGTCATCAAAGTGTTTGTACTCTCTGAGGGTAGTTATTTGCATCTCAGTTAGCGGACCCCTCTCATAGTTGACGTTTGGGAAGAGGCAGGACTCCAATGTGGATTCAAAATCGAACTGAGTTTTCAAATGTAGTTCCTCCAGTCCAGAGTTCTCCATCGTCTTGAAAAATGTCCGGAGTACAGGAACGGAGGGAAGGTATATCCAGACCCGCTTTACATTCGGGAAGTATTTTCCTACCGTTTGTATAAACAATGGATCCTTCAAAGCATCCGGAAGCTGAAGATCAGTAATATTAGAGCCACTGGCCCCTTGTCGGAATTTTTCGTTTGGGAGTCGTAAGGCTAAATTCCAATTGCTTCCACATCGAAAAACCCGGAGTCTTCTTACAATTGCAAACGGTAGTTCTTCCATTTCCACAAGGTTTCCCAAAAAGAGTTTATCAAGTTTAGGCATATTTGCTGTAAAGTTTATGGAGAATTTGAAATATTCTTCAACATTCCTGTCCAAACGTATGATCCTTCTCCTTTTCGATATTCCTGGCATGAAATCGTACTTGGGACAAATACAAAGAGATTGAAGGTTCGGCATTTTCGGAAAGTTAACTACAAACCGGGATTTATTAGTGTCTCCTTTGAAGCCTCCGTGGATCTTCAGCGAAACTAAACTGTTCTTTTGCTGTTTTAAAAACTTTTCAAAGAGATCAGGTCGGATATCCTCCCAAAGAGGATCTCCCAACTCCACTTTTTCAAACCGACCCTTGATACCAAGAATACCTTGAAAATCCTCCGATTTCAATGAAACCTTCCCAGATAGACTGGCTACTTTCAATTCTTTTACGGATTTTAAACGGCCTTTCGCAGTGCAGTTCTGCAAGATTTTCAAACAAGACCGTAGATTTTCCCTAGAGTCGTATTTCAGTTCAATTCGCACAATCCCAGCCCCCTTTTCTAGGACATCCTGGAAATCTTTGGTGAATTTCTCCAAGTCAATTCCCCTAAGTATGACCTGAAATACCTCAAGCTGATCACTACAACTTGAGAAGAACTTCGTAAGTGTACCCCAGAACCACTTTGCATTTACGAGATTTACTGACGCTGGATTCAGTTCTAAAATCCAAGTAGTGTACTCGTCCATCAGAATGGGATCTCGTGCATACTTGTCAAATTTTCTAATTCGTTTAACAATGTCAAAGACTTTTCCACCCGTGGCTTTCATATCTACAGCACCCTGAAACCCAAAACACCGTTAGAAAATGCAGTTCTGCGATAACTAAGCATATGAAACTTACAGAATAGTCTACATGTTTCCGCTTTCTCAGTCCAGGTCTTCTAGCTGAAGCCAAACGGGGCTGGAAGTCTGTAATGTCAACCTTCGTACTTCTTGGAGAACCTTCATCGGTTAAGTCCACTTCTTCCACTTTTACTTCTGAGGATTCCGTTCTAGACAACTGGACGATATCATCCGCTTCCAAATCGCTACCACTGTCAATAAAAAACTTCATATCGACACAGGAAAGACTGGGGGCCGGGCTTGCCGATGGAGTTGCCCGGTCAAGGGTTACATTTCCGCCGTTTTTTATCAAATTATCCACTTGTTGCAGGGTTTCTTCCTTCAGTTTATCTGTTTGGATGACGCAGTTCAGGTCGGACGGTTCCGAAACACTCATTTCTAATCACTGGAGACCGGACTTGATAAGCCCTGGAACTCTGGTGGTGGAGGAAAAAGAATAGGAATTAATTTCATTTCATAATGCAACGTTTCTTTGCATGCAAAGTAAAGCGTTTTGACTGGATGGAACTGAAGTGAATGAATATGCAGATTAACTTACACTTGGATAATAAATACTTTGTGTCCCTCTCGTAAACTGGTTATACACAAAAAAGGGTAGGTCCGGCTGGAGGACGACACTTTAAAGACGCAATAAAAATTAGAAAGTAAGACGAGACCAATATGTCAATGCTAATTAACTTGTAGGATGTATACTAGTCGCTTGTTGTCTGAAACTGAAAGCTTACGAACGTTCTATGCTAGTTTTTAAGGTGGTTTGTGAGTTTCTGACCTCAATGTTAACCCCAAGAAGGTCACTTACAGGTCAAAATGTGAACACAAAGATGTGGAAAAGCCCCTTCCTAAATAAGTAACTTTTTATAATGGAATAGAAGATTCTATAACTTGCAAGACGCAAGACAAAGCGTATAATAAACCGTTGTAAACGCAAACGCAATAAAGTAACGACGGGAGGAATATGAATAACTTATGCCAATAGGATATGCTCGGATGTAGTTAACTAAAAGTCAAGATGTTCGAATATGTGAAGTTTGACCTCGTGGCACGGTCAGGAAAGGTCATATCTTGTTATCTGTTAGAGGCTACCCTTCGCAACTGTACTCCAAAACGGCCAAATCATTATAGTTTCGTAAATAGCGAATTATAATGGTCAGGAGGAGAGTATAGGTTGTGTACCGTATAACCTCGAATAGTGGCCCGTTTCGAATAGTAGCCCCCCTTAATTACTATAAACAACCCCATAAGCCCTACGTTATATTTGACCATTAAAAAACTGAAACAATTATTAGTCGTCCCTCCTATTCTAGAATATACGGTAGGTATTTTTTTTAGAAAGGTTCAAAGGGGCTGGAGGAGGGTGAAATTGATTGAATGAAATGGTTTTTATTCTACTAATCCGGCTTATCTTTCCCTTCTATATCCATATAACATCTTATCTTGTTCTACAGTGTGATACAGAATTTTGATATTAGACTTCTTATCTAATGAATTCTGTTATCTTAAACATTTAAATCATATCAATGTTGCTGTAAACCTAACATCTACCTATACTTCACGCCGAACAGCAACCTCTACCAAAGCGGCCTCGCCAAGATTGTAAGAGTTGAGCTGATGATGCATTTGATTAAACATTTAATAATAAATAGATTTCAACATTACTAACTTTAATAGATGAAAGAATACAAAATGCACAAAAAGGTTACATAAGCATGCATGCAATTTCATGATTTTGAGATCAAAGAGTTTGTTACATGCATGAAGAGAAGTATCAATTATGTGTCACACTGGAACACGAACACGATATATGAGATGAGAACTACTAAAAGATACTAGGGTATAGAAGGTAAAGATGAGCCGGATTATTAGAATGATTAGGTGAATTGTAACCCTTTTTCTAAAAAAAATACTTCGAAATCCTACTCTCCTCCAGCCCCTTTGAACCGTTTCTCAAAAAAGTACCTACAGAATACTGCCTACCCTGCCTAGAATACCAATTCGCTATTTACTTTTGTAATGATTTTGCCGTTTTGGAGTACTTGGTTTGCGAAGGGTAGTCTCAATACGTGGTCCAATAATTGAAGTGTAGAGCATTTGTCCAGTTTACGAAAGGTCCTGAGTTTCGATACTCAGCCGAGGTTCTATATTCTGACTTATGTACT
>JAQFZX010001657.1:0-26533 GCA_034682405.1 Hydroisotoma schaefferi | reverse complement strand
TTCTTATCATATGCCGGGTTTTTTACTTCCTAGAATCAGGAAATTAGAGGGAAAAGGTCAAGAAATGTTATTGGTTGCGCTATGCATAAAGTAAGCACTATTTTATTCAACTTCATCTAGTTTTGCATAGACTAATATAGCTAAATTGGATAGTCTAATCTACTCTACTGTTACTACTACTACTGCTTACTACTACTACAGCTACTAAGACTACTACTACTACTACTACGACTACTACTACTACTACTATTACTACGACTACTACTGCTACAACTACTACTACTAACTTGTACTACTACTACCACTACTACTACAATTATGGATTGAAAAGGAAAGTGAACTTGTAAACTGCGTGAGATGATTCCCTTCCTATGCAATGCTTGGGGCTGTTAGTTATTATTGTTACGAAGATTTCAAGTTACCTCATAAGGAGCCACGTAATAGGAATAGTAATGACTGATTAGCATAAAGGACGTATTAAGCCATAAAAATGTACCATAGGTACTTAATCTTATTCTGGGTGCATGGATTGGCCTTTGGCGAAGATGAAGAAAGTTTTTTGCACACTAAATAAATTATGGTCCATATAAATATGTGGGCGATGGTCTTTTTAAAAATTAGAAATAGAAAATTGTATGGAGTGAATGGGACAGTTGTTTATTTTAAGGATGACCAATTTCCCTTTCATTTGATGATATTCTATTCCACTTGTTGAGACTAGAAGAGGTGACAACTAACAGCTTTCCATTTGTTGACCAAGAATTATTACCACTCTAATAATTTATGCCTTGCTAGGGGAAGTAATAGCAGTGTTGGTTGGTGGACGAGATCTTGATTGAGAGGGGGTGTTATTCTTGTCAGTTTTATTAAATGGGATTGAAAGGGACAAAGGGAGTATCTTAGGTGAATAATAATCCATAAAGTAAAAAGGTTCATTGTATTCCGATGCATTTATTGCCTAAGGTTATGTATTGGGTTAATTAATTAATATCCGCAAGCTTGTATAGTTTCACTTCCTTCCCATAAATCAGATATGTTCTGTGACTGTTCTGTATTTCTGACAGATTGAGTAGTTTAATGGAAGATTGCGAAAGGAGTTTACCAAAGGAAGTTAGTTTTATTTAAGCAATGTTTAATTAACCGTATTTACTCAGACTTAGGTGGAGATAATTTGTTTTATGAAATTGTTGACAAGACGTTACTTTTCCTCTCAGCTCATCATCGTTTATCATTAATTCTACTACTACCTACTACTACTACTACTACTTATACTACTACTACTAGTAGTAGTAGTACTTATACTACTACTACTACTACTACTACTACTACTACTACTACTACTAAAACCACTGTTACTACTACTACTACTACTACTGTTAAAAAGGGAATTAGACCGAAAACTAACAATGGAGATACTAAAAATGCCACCAAGTAGGCACTACTAGGTCCCACTGTTGACTGTGCATGAATAAGGTGGAAACAGAGGAAGAAGTTCTGACATTGATCAAAGATAATCTAACAAAATGAAGATGAGAGACTCATTGTTGTAATTTAGTAGTGTGAGAAGGGGTTAAGAAAATAGAAAAATTAAAAATAACTAGGACAAAATTAGGGTTGGATTTCAAACTTTAAATGTTTCTTTGTTGTTGGGCTAAAGTGATAACAATTGGGATGTCAAAAGAACAATTAACAAAGGTGCAAACATGATAGACTTTACGACTCTTTTGTTATTAAAAAAAGGGCCAACATTTTATCAACGCAACAACGTTTACATCTTTTTCTCACTTTTCCTCTTCGCTGATCTTGAGAATTGTCTTATTCTATCTTCAGAAAGTTTTATTTCCCATCCAAATACTAATCCTAATCCTAATCCTAATATGAAACACCTTAAACTGTAGTTTTTTTGCATACTAACTCTGCTACTCCTACTACCACTACTACTGCTACTATTACTATTACTACTACTACTACTACTACTACTACTACTACTGATACTGCTACTACTACTACTACCACTACAGCTATTACTACTACTACTATTTAGTTTAACTAGTGTAGGGAGACCATGACACTGAATATTTATAACTCAGTTTCCCTAACCTCAAGAACAGTCTAACTTGAGTTGTATGAAAAATAGTCTACGTGACTAATGTTATTTCTAAATCCAACCACAGTTAAAGATCCCTTTTTACATCCTAAGGAAAGTGAAGGTGGTTGGTTTGGTGGTTTCTGTTTCATCTTTTATTTTTAGATAAAACAAAAAAAGCCGAGTAATTCTCTATTAAAAGGGTACAACTTTTTGTAGGATGATATTTCTCTGCATTGATTGAGGTAAAAAGGTGGCTACCTATACTTTGTTAAAAATAAAGCTATATGATTCTGATTCTGATAATTATGAAAGCTGTATTTTAAAGATGTCAAAAAACTTCACTTTCCCTTAATAATTTTTCTACTGACTTTGACAATTATGAAAAACGGAGGCTTCTTACCTTAAATTAATTGTTGAATGAGACTTGTTGTTAAGTTTGATAAAATTACACAAGAAAGTATTAAACCACTATTAAATTATTTTCAATCAAAGTCCAGTTTTTCTCCAGTAATTTTTGTATTTTCCAGTTACTTTTTCAGAAATTAAAAATGAAATGAAATAACTTTGATTAGTGTTAGAAGGGTTATAATACCTAGAGTGTTGTCTGTGTTGTGACTGTGACTCTATTGATTGAACAAGTTATGATCCATGTGCTTTTATAAGAGAAACTTTTTGGCTAGATCCTGCTAGCCTTAGTGAATCCCCTGAGAGTAATTGTATGGGCCTTTTTAAAAACATGGGATAGCTATAGAAAGGGGTAGAAGAACCCTTTGGTGTATCCAACAATGAAGGGAGTAGTAAGGACAGGGGTAGTGGTAGTAGAAATAGCATTGGAGTACCTGTAGTTAGCTAGTTATTGCAAAAAGATAGGTTTGTTTTGATTGTTGACCAAAAAGGGGTTTCCTTGCTTGGGATTTACCCAGTAACCAATCTTAATTCCCAACACTCACTAACTGTATCGCAATAGGTAATGAGTCCATTCTTTTGTTCCTGGGATTAATGCCATTAAAATAGGTGGATTGTTAATAAAAAAAAAAAAAAGGATGCAAAAGTATCCGTATGGATTTATACGGCTTCGTTCGGCTACTGATCTGATGACTTTGTTTTTGTTAAGGGGCAATTAACCTCGAGCTTAGAAGACCCAGCAGAATCAACAAACGGCTTGACTCATCAGTTTGAGATTACTTTAAATCATAACTTGTATGCGGATTTATAACTTTTACAGGGTTGGGTTGACTTTGACAGTTAAAAAGTAGAAGTAAGTATGGTCCAGCTCCAGCTAAATGTAAGGTTATTATTTATGATTATGAATGGAGTGTGGAAGGTTATTGAGTTAAACCTTGATTTGTTTTTTATGGAATCCGGATTATTATTATTTTTAATCAATGTCAAGCTGCTTGGTCAGAGGTGAATAAATGCATCATCAAATGGTAACATATTCAAGTAAAAATAGGACGTTTTTAGCTCTTTTAACTGGATTAGCAAAAATAGGAAGTAAGTTTTGATTTTGATGTTTAATTAATTGGAAAAGGTAAGAGTAATGGAGTAATAATAATTCCCTTTCAATTGAATTAGCATTTAATTATGCAATTACTGAGTTATCCTTAATACCGAGAAGAGACAAGTTTTTTTTACTTGATAATTAAATATGTTAACTACTGGCTTATAGCCATCGTTCACTACTAGGTAATTATTTATGTGAAATATGGGGGTAATAAATTATACCATTCATCAGAGACGGTTGTGCATGTTATACGCTGTAAGTAATCAGTGATTTTATTATACACTCTGCAGCAATATCCTTGTGGGATATCCCAAAGTCTAATGCAAAGTCTTCTGAGAAAAATTAACTAAGAACGTTACATTACATAGCTCTCAAAAAATTAGTGTAGTGAAAGGGTTGATTACCTTTGCTATAATTACTTCTACTACTACCACGACTACTACTACAGCTACTACTACTACTACTACTACCACTACTACCACTATTACTACTACCACGACTGCTACGACTACTACTACTTCTACTATTACTGCTACGACTACTACTACTTCTACTACAGCGACTACTACTGCTACTGCTAATGCTAATTATGCGTTCTGTTACCAAAAGTCTTGTATTTTGGTGATCTGAGGTTAGGATTGGATTATACGCTAGCAAGATGCAGTTGTTGGTTCCTCAGTGAGTGTGCTGGTTGTAAAATTAATTAGCATAAGTAAGTACGTCATTATTTGTGCAACAAGCACATGTAAGTATGAGCGAGTAGTGGTCTGTCAGTGTATTCATTGTAAGTTAAAAGTGCATTAGGGAAGGGTTGTTGTGGCTGTTGCAGTATGACTTAATGTTTGTTATGCCATCAGTTCTTAAAACTCAAGAAAGAGAGAGAGAGAGGGATTCCCCCGGCTTACTTTAGTAGTATTAGTTACATAATAAATTTTTCCCAAGGAGATGCATATGTATTCACCCATTCCTACCCATGTTTATATTAAATGCAGCCTATTTTTGATGATTAGGTAGAATTTAATAGGTGGCCTATTAATGGAAATGGGTGTTCCAATTGAGAAGATGTTTAATTTGTAAAGGGTTCTTAATACATTTCTTGGGGGGATTTCCCAGGTTTTTCCTGACTGATTTTTATATATCTTTCCTTCAGACAGCGATAGTAATTTAGTAAATGTAGTTTAGAATTTAAAAGGGAAACACCCGAAGGACGAACTATATGGATTTTGTAGGTAAATGTCTCTAGAAATAGTCCCGGCCCTTGAAACTATTAGTGGGCATTTCACGCATTTCCTTTTACTGCTTTTTTGAAGCCATTAAAATTAAGATTAAAAGTGATTCCTGATCCCGGATTCTGATTAATAATTTATGGTCATTTAAGTGTAAATTAATATACAGATAACCGTCACTTCTTTCCTGCGTTTAGCATTGCTATTATGCAGTATTCTATTTAGTTTATGATGGTTTCACTTTTTATTATAAACGTCATCGTGCGTCATGCGACACGCTCTACTGTCCAATCCACCTTTTATTAGTGGCTTTTAGTCAGTACAGTACGGACCTTACTTTAGTTAAATGACACTTTATGATCAGTCGAGATTAAGGGAGGTTTAAATGGTTTAATGTAAAGTAAGTTTATGCAAAGTTGGACTTGAAAGAAGGGAAGTTAGGATTTCTAAAAGTTACAGTTGAACGAATTCTATTATGAGTTCCGTCTAGGAAAGTTATAGCATCTTTTTTACGATGATATGATGACGGCTCTAAACGGAAGATGAGTTATCAGTTACGTCAGATCTCTTAATATTCTTTAAGGATATTAGAGGTAGGGAGGTAGGGTTGAAAAATATTCGCAATAACAATAACTATAATTCGTAAACCAAATAGAATATCCCAACTAAAGCTGCTCCGGCCATCCAAGGAGTTAAATAACTGTTATTTCGAATTATGAAATGGGCTAGAGTATGCATAGAAAGTGAAACTGAGTAAAAAAACTCCGTGGGCTTAAGTTAAGGGAAGTTTGGCCATCCACCCTTAATAAAAGTAATTTTTTGGCTGTAGAAGAAGCCTAAGTTTAGGGAGGATATGGGATGAATCATCGTCCTTTTTAGGGTGTATTTTATTTATCTTTTTAGGAATAAAGGATGTGATATGGTTCATGCCTTTTTGTCTCTTTACTTTTTTTGCACAGATTTGTAGATCCTTGTTCGTTCTTATAATTAGAGAAGGACGCCTTTTTTTATAGGTACCCTTTAACCCTTTTTTTCCTGTATTTTAATGGCATTTTATATAAGAGATTATGTAATATTTATTTTTGTATGTGGAAGAAAGAAGGTTTAGTATGATTATTACATGGGCAGAGCAGATTGAGCAGAGATAGATGGGCTATAAAGTTTGACAGAAGGGTTGTGCTTTTTTAATAAATGTGTACAAAAAACTGAGGATAACTTTCTCCCGGATCTTTTAGGTAGTTAAATCTGGCATTTAGTGATTTTATTTTAGTAGATTTAAAGATGTACTGGTCTTGTCTGGGTTAGCTGATTTTTGAGCCTTATCTGAATTTATGGAGGTTTTTTTCCAGCATTTACGGTACTTTTATAAGTAAACATTGTAAAGCAATTACAACTGGTTTTAGACTAGGATTTAGAGGATATTCTTTGTTAGAAGCTGAAGACCTTGAGAGTAGAAATCTTGCATAAAAATAGGCGAGCCTGTAGTAATAATATTTAATATTCCAGTGGAAAGTTGGCAATTTTTACGAGGTTGTAAAACAACTTGAGCTGGTTAGGGTAAAGGGTTTCTTGGGATGGTAAAAGAATTATTTTTAAGATTCACAGGAACAGCTATAAGGGCAGAGTTGATTGAGCATGCTTTCTTAAAATAAAGCGTAACTTGGAGTTGACTTTGTTGTCTTCTTCTTGTGTCTTAATGTTTTTTGGATATTGCCAATTTATCTGAGACAAAAGGTGTAAAATATAGAGTTCCTCTTGGGTTTCTCTCCATATGAGGAGAGAAAAGGCTATCTTTGTTCTATTGGAATTAGCATGAATGTCACTCCATGTACTACCGATTTAATGACTATTACTGCATTTTATTGAATAAACTATTCGGCAGCCGTGTAGAATAGGTATGCATACACTGAAATGCTAAATATATAATGGCTTGGATTATGATGATTGGTAAAAAGGATATGAAAGTCACCGTAGAGGATGATTAAACTTGTTATAATTTAATGTGTAGCAAAACACAAGTTCGGGTAGGAAATAGGCAGAGCTTTTTAAGGAATTGGTAAAAACAAAAACATAGCTGCATGAAAATGGAGTTTATTACTTGCCCTATGGGTGGAACCCTAGCTTAGCATTGTATAAATGATAAATAATGAAAAGACGCCTTTAATCTTACAGGTAACTAATGCAATTCTACAAAATATGGAACCCAAACCACCGGAGCCCTCAACCTTTGCTCCATGTTCCCGGAAGGAAGCCGAATTGATGGACTCTCAATCCGAAGAATCGTCATATTGGGGACTTCCTTCAACAGTAGATTCAAAGTCTGATATTGTGGATTGTCCATCAGAAAGGTGCGAATCTCCCGAGCGAGACCGTAATGAAGAAGGGGAAATAAAATGCAAGCGATTAAAGTACAGCGATAATGAGAAGACCAATGATGGAGTGAATGCCATTGCTTTAGCTGGTGCTATTGTTGACGAGATCGAACCGGATTCGAATCTACCTTCGAAGAAATTAGTTAGAGAGAATGACTCAAAGGAGGAAGAGACCTTTGAGCCAGTCATGATCAAAGCAATTGACAAAAATGTAGTTCATCAAATCTGCTCTGGACAGGTTAATACACTTTTTTAAATGTCGCTTTTTTGACACTGAAAGTGGGAAGGTTATTAAAAAGTATTGGCTGCTAGAGACTAGAGAATGATATACCGGAAGCTGCTTTTTCAGTAGTAAAAAACTATATTTAGTTTCAAGGGGAGG
This sequence comes from Hydroisotoma schaefferi, assembly GCA_034682405.1. Taxonomy (NCBI): domain Eukaryota; kingdom Metazoa; phylum Arthropoda; class Collembola; order Entomobryomorpha; family Isotomidae; genus Hydroisotoma; species Hydroisotoma schaefferi. The sequence goes on along the minus strand of JAQFZX010001657.1, from coordinate 18,960 downwards.
AGTTTGCACGCGATCCAGCCTGAATAATTTAGGTCAAGTACGATGAAGAGTTATGCTTTGAAGGTTTTTATATTCGGGAGGAATGGCGTATTGTTTTTAATGTTTGGTTCTATAGTTAATGAACATATCCTTTGTCCTTGATTGGTTGTAGGTGATCGTGACATTAAGCACGGCTGTGAAGGAACTTGTTGAAAATGCCATTGATGCGGGTGCCACAAGCGTTGAGATCCGCCTGGTCCAGTATGGAAGCTCAGTTATAGAAGTTATTGACAATGGCAATGGAGTTGACGAGAGTAACTTGGAAGGCCTTGGTAATTAATTACAAGCAGAAATAGTTACTGAATTTGTTTTAATTTCCTAGTTTTGTTTACTCCGTTACATAAAATATGTATTTCTTTGCAGCGTTGAAGCATCATACGTCAAAAATATCCCAGTTTGAAGATCTAGCATCAGTCAGTACGTTCGGGTTTCGAGGTGAAGCCCTGAGTTCCCTCTGCTCCCTGAGTTCCTTATCCGTTGTAACGAGGTCAAAGGGGGATGCCAAGGTCAAGACGGGGTTTAAAGTGGATTATGATTCGAATGGGAAGATCCTCTCAAAGACTGCGTGTGCAAGGGAATGTGGAACGAGTGTTATTTTACGGAATTTATTCTCCCCCTTGCCAGTCAGGCACAGAGAGTTTGTCAAAAACCTCAAGAAGGAATTCAATAAAATGATCAATGTGTTGTATGGTTATGGCTTGATCGCTCGGGGAGTGAGGTAATTTTAACTTCGACAGATTTAAGGGATTATAAGCAGCGTTTAGCCGAGTGAAGGATGCGGAAGGATTAGTATTAACATAAGAAGACTAGTAATTCATTTTCAATCAATTTCTTCCAGGTTAACCTGCACAAATCAAGTTGAGAATGGTGCTCTAAATAAAGTTATCTCCGTACCTCCTTACAAATCAATAAGAGAACGAATTGCTGCTATTTTCGGTAGTAAGCAGGTACATTTGTATAACAACCTTTAAAATAATGAAGCGAAAGCTAAGCTTAATAATAGCTAAGTCTTACGTTACTTATGCTATGATTATTTAAGGATTTTAATTGCTAATTATACCTCTCATCTCAGGTAGCATCTCTAATGGAATTCCTTCCAGAGAAAGATATCCCAGAAGAAACGTTGGCTGAATTTGGTCTAACAGAGAAAACATTCATAGATAAGTACCTTATCGAAGGGTTCATCTCAGTGCCAAACAGTGGAAGGAGCTCTAATGATCGGCAGTTTTATTTTATCAATTCAAGACCCTGTGATCCTTCAAAGGTTTGCTAGCTTCATTTTAAAATATATATTGTAGTTAATACCACAGCCCAATTATTTAAAAAAAATTATTTTGTGCAGATTAATCGAGTAGTTAACGAGGTGTTCCACGGCTACAGTCGAAGTCAAAGTCCCTTTGTCTGCCTTAATATAAAAACTCAGCAGGAGAACGTAGACGTAAATGTCACTCCGGATAAACGAGTTTTATATTTGCAGAGTGAAAAATCCCTGTACGCTTTTTTGAAGGCGAGTAACATTTATTTATAGAGAAACTGGAATAATGACGGATAAAACTGGATCTAATTTTCTGTACTTCGTTTCCCTTAGGCTTCCTTAATTTCTATGTACTCTTCAGAAAGTTCCAAGTTCAACGTCAGTGGGAAAGAAACTTTAACCTTTACCCAAACACAGCTTTCTCAACCGGTGAAGAAAGTAAAGGGAGATCAAAACACGTCAACCTTCTCCTCACCATCTTCCTTCTACAAAGCTCGCCAGTCGTACGACGAAGGGAGTACATTCGCTCGCCAATTCTCATCCAAACGATGCGAAGCCACAAGCTTTCCATCTTCATCTCCTTCAACTCGATCTATATCCAGAGCGAGTAGCTTTCTTCAAGCCTTTGCTCATAAAAGTCACACTCTAGGCGGAGGAAGTGGGTTATCCTCGGTGGAAAAGTCAGCTTTTGACAAGCCTTACTCAAGAAACAGACCGAGTTTTAAAGAAATAGCACCAAAGGAGTCATCCAACATTCTTGATGAATTATTACATCTGCAACCGAACAGTTGGGAAGACGATGACGAAGAACTAGCTGGAAAATACGCTTTGACTCGTGGACAAAACTCACCCCTTCACGTTGAAAGTTTTGAAGTAAACTCTGATGACGATGACTGTGTGATTTTGTATGACGATGAGCTACCAGAAATAGTACCGAAGGGCAAGAGAGTCGAAAGTCACATTAATCTTGATTGGGATAAACTTAGGATAAGGATAAATGAAAATGCCGAACTTAGTAAGAGAGATTCAGTGAAAACAGTAAACTACGCGAGGAGATTCCGTGCTCAAATTAATCCTGGAGAAAATGACGCTGCAGAGCAAGAGCTTAAGAAGCAGTTGACCAAAGACATGTTCTCAAAGGTAATATGAGCGTTAATACGTGCAATTGTTTTTATGACGAGCAGAGATTGAAAATTGATGTTCTTTTACGTATTTTTAGATGGCCCTCATTGGACAGTTTAATCTTGGATTCATACTTGGCAAGATAGGTCCCGACCTATTCATAGTAGACCAACATGCTTCCGACGAAAAGTACAACTTCGAAGACTTGGAGAAATCGACGATAATGCAGCAGCAGGTTTTAATTAGGTAAGAAAGTAAGCTTTGCTGAGCATAAGGAATGGAATTATTCATTGGTTTAGATAGTCGTGGGTTTAATTTTCTAGACCAATGGATTTACAATTGCCAGCGATTAGTGAGAACGTTATTCTAGAAAATATTGAAGTCTTCCAAAGGAATGGATTTGATTTTGATATCAATCTTGAAGGTGAATAAGCGATATTATGTTTTGTAGGCGGACGCATTGAGATTCTTTCTTTTAGAATTTCGTAAATTGGAATTTTGCAGGTGAACTGTCAGAGAAAGTTAAGTTGACGAAAATTCCGTTTTCTAAATCCTGCGAGTTTGGAAAGACGGATGTGGACGAGCTTATCTTTATGTTGGAGGTTTACACATTTATGATAACCCAGGATGTGTTATAATTTCTGAGGTTCTCAAGTAAACCTTTTCTTCTTATGTAGGATGCGCCAGAAAAGTCGTTTTGTCGACCGTCGAAAGTTCGTCAAATGTTTGCCTCAAGAGCTTGTCGAAAGTCTGTGATGATCGGAACTGCGTTAGGTTTTAATGAAATGAGGAAAATCGTCAATCACATGGGAGAAATGGACCAACCTTGGGTAACTATAAAGTTCTTGTTTAAATGATGCATATTTCACTGAAACTTCTTTATAAAATACTTCGCTCCGTTTATTTTTCAAGAACTGTCCCCACGGTCGACCAACAATTAGACATCTAATGAATCTCAACCTCTTACCAGATACTCAAACTATAGCGATACCTGATGAAAGTGCCTGAAGGGATCTCCGCCCTATTTATATACTTTTGATAATTTCGAATTAATAAACGATAAAATTACTCAACAAGATTCCGGTAGTATCCCGTTGACGTAACGTTTTTTGCTTTGTCTGGCCTAATGGATTAAATAAATGTATTTCTGCTTGAGAGAGGATTACTACTACGCTACCCTTACTATTTTCTTCAGGATTAATCAGAAAGTGGCCTTGTCCTGGGCTCTGGGCATACTCCCAAACCCATTTATATAGGACAATCTGAAGATTTTATTTTCGTATTAACATTAACAGCGCTTTTTCATAATAAAATCCGCTACATTTTCGTCATCTAAGGTCTAATTTAAAGATAATTAAACAAAACATATAATTACATTTTTGGAATAATAAATTCTATCATTTTATAAAATAACAGCATATCGCACGAGTCTAGAACGTTTTGCTCATAAAATTGCTCCCTTCATTTTCAAAGCCGTGAAGGGCGAAATACTCTTTTATTTCAGCTTGGAACTGCACAGTAGCCTTAAAATCCTTTATCCTTTTCTCTGCAACAACCGCTTGCTTTATTATGGGCAAAACTTGTTTGGGTTTCATACCAGACCTCAGAACCTTTCTCATCAGCTCTCTAGGTCATACCAAATAAAACTATATTATTACATGCTGCATATTTTTTACTTCAAGTTAAAACTTGTAAGAAACTGGATACTTTACCTCGCTGAATCGTACTCCAATCTTTTAAAGAGGGCTTGATAACTAACGATCCAAATGTCCGTCCTTGTTGGATACGCTTCTACGACATCATTAAACAGAGACTTCCCCCTTTCTCGATCCCCATGATCCAATTCAAACGTTCCAAATTTAGCAAACAACGACGCACCTGAAACAATCAAATAGTGAAAGTGATAACAATTTTAAGTGTACAAGATCTAGACTAATATCTTGATGAGTTATAACTTACGATGCTGGGCCAGATCATTTTGGGAAGGGGCACATGCCTGCATCATGACGGCTCGAGCCAAATCCAACTTTCCACTCCTGTAGTAGAATTTCGCTAAATTCGTATGCGCTTCTGGGCGGTTTTTGAAACCTGATAAGGCTCGCTTGTACCATTTTTCTGCCTCCTGAAATATAACACAGCGTTTGTTAATACAATAGTTTCTACTTCTTCCATAACTTCACGAAGAATACGAGTGAACCATAAAAACATACCGGAACTTGAGCAGCCTGCTCATAAAAAGTGGCCAATCTACTATGAACTTTGAATTTATCGTGTCGTCTTTCAGCCTCTCCCAGTACCGGTTTGATAGAATCCTACCAAATATTACAGATATTATACGAAAAGTTAAACTTACGAATTGCAATATGCAAACTTAGGAAATCAACAGCGCATAAACAGCTTACCTCGTTTCCAAACATAACCTCTAGTTTCAATCGTGCACACCACATTTTTAGCCTTTGTTCATCTTCCCGATAAGAAATAGACTCTGTTGCCTTCCGTCCTATTTCCCGAGCAGCGCTAAGGTCACCCGTCTAGTCATTAATCAATAGCAATTCCGTAATTAGTTCAACGTCTTAAAGATAAACTAAGCATAAACTACACAGGAAGAAACTTACACTAGCCGCTACAGCAGAGTCCATATAATCTATCCAAATATCGGCCGAATTGGGAGATTCCACTAACAATTTCTCAAACTCGGCAGGACTCATGTCCAGCTTTTCTCGTTTTGATTTCGAAGCGTGGTCCTTTTTATTACTATCGGAATCCGGTATAACTTCCACCTTTACACTCTTGCTACGCTTTCCTGACAACTATGGGGTTAAAAATATAAAGATTTTAGTTCATTCCAAATTATTCACATTTAAAAAAAGATTAATTTGAAAAGCATTTCATTTGTTACCTCAGTTGCTATTTCTGGCGTCTCCATCTGCTCAATAACATCCATCGTGTATTTCTCCGCATCGGTTTCCTCTGCCTCTTTTCTCCAAAACTGGTCAGAAGAAGGTACTTCCAAGGATCCGATAGCTGACCCTTCCAGAGCTAACCCTCCGTGTTTAATCTCTTTAAGGTTTATCTTTTTATCTTTCTTGATTTTATTCCTCTTCTGCTTCTTCTTCCCAGTTTCCACTTTAACTACTACATCCCCTCCCTCATCGGTCCCATTGGCTGCTTTTGAGAGTATATTTTTGTCAACTTCAGCCATAGACTTCCTTTTCTTGGCCTTCAGAGGCGATTCCTCAACTGAAACGTCTGCTTCCCTCTTCTTCCCTACTTTAGAGACTAAACTAAGGTTTTCACTGACTTCGTCCTTGCCTTTACCTTTCTTGTGTTTAGAATTACGTCCCTTCTTTGGTTGGGGATCCTTCTCCTTGACTTCGACCTCTTCCTGAACACTCTCATCCTCTGGCCGCCTCAAAGATAGAATAAGGCTATTCCGATCCGGTTTAACTTCCTGTACTTTGTAAGAAATGGTCTGCCCTTGGGAATAAAGGATAGTCAGATCCATTTTCTCCTTAGTTATCTTAGATTTCGGCATGAAAGCCTTGAGCCCTCCGATAGTAGAAACTTGTAGACCTTCGGCCAGAACTTTCCTGATTACAGCTTCCCCAGCCATTCCAACTTGCGCTTCAGTATAGTTCGTTAACACAGCTCCTTTACTTCTAACTAGACTCTTTTTGGCGGTGATAATAACGTGCGGTATGTCTCCGTCCGTTCTTACTTCCATAACTCTACAAAGAATCTTAGTATGAGGTGGGAATCTTTCCCTGGGATTTGATAATTTTGCATCGGAAATGTGAACGTTCGGTAGGAATCCTGTAATTTTATATCCAAACTGTACAACAGCTCCTCCGTGATTCCAAGCTAGGATCTCGCATTTTATTTTCTCTCCAGCTTCCACCTGATTGACCTTAAACAGCTTGTGCTCCTTTAGCGATCTGTTGAGTGACACACAAAGCAATGGTTATCATTTTCAAAACTTAAAGTATTGTAGATCCTTTTTTAAATATTGAACTTACTCTTGAAAAGAGCAGAGGTATATTCCATCCATTTCACAGTGTTCAATAACTCTACAACTTTGTATAGAGTTTACTGCAAACAGTTTCGCAATATCTTCTGAAGCCAAACTTAAATCATCCGAGCACCTCTGCATAGGGACTATTCCCTTCTCCTTTGATTTATCTAACCTAACAATTACACCCCTTTTATCCAATTTCACTACACGACAGCTTTCCAAACTTCCTATAAAAACCTTCTTCACCAATCGATCTGTTCTATAAGGACCATACGGCCACAGACTTGGTTGAAGCGTGAGATACGGTTTATCATTTGATGGGACATATAAAATTCTAGCAGTGATCGTAGATCCTATTTCAAACTTTGTAGCATCCCCCCAAGCCTCTGCTAAGTGATCTTGGTAGATAAGACCAACCATTTCCAATATGTGAACTTTCATTCCCGTCTTGTGAGTCTACAAAATGCATTAACAGACCGTATAAAAATTTATTGTGGTTTCTTTCAGTGTCTGATTGATATTGCCTACTTACCTCCATAACAATAGCATCCACCAGCATGCCAGGTATCAAATAAGATGAGCTGATTCCAGTGCAATCATCTAGTTTTGTGGAATGGACCACTTTAGGATTGGCTGTTAGATCAAGTTTAGCAGAGAGCCGGTTAATACTATGATCTAATATCTTTACAGGAACCAGTTGTCCAACTCCAAGAGGTTCACCCCCAAGAACGGTGGATAAGAACGTTCCAGCGTTTGCTTTAGAAAGGAAGGCAGTAACTCCTGGCATTCCTACGTCCATTATATATCCATGCTCCTCCTTGCTAACCACGGCCCCTACCATAACCTTAAAATAAACCAGGAAACAGAGGATAAAGACAAGAACTTATCTTCTTTTTAACTGAAAAGCTAAAACTTTAAAAAAAAACAAGGATTAAGGCTATCGCAAGTACCAATTTATTCTGCAGCATCGCAATATGCCAATTGGAGTGAATTTCTTTTGGATTTGTCGTAAGTTTAACAACATGGTGACCCTCCTCCGTCTTTGTTATCTGGATAACTTTAACAATCAGCAAATCTCCAACCCGGAACATCCCTTTTAATGTGTGGAGAGTCTATACAAAAAAATTAGACAAGAGTTAGGAACTTTTAACGTCGTTTTTAAGTCCAAAAATAAGTACCACACCACACCACACCAGTTACTATAATTCCTCGTGCATAGGCCGCGGCGTACACATAAAAAATGATTAACGATTGAAGCACGATTAACATGGGAGAGCTACCCCTGTTCATGCGGATTAACTAATACGAGCGGCCTATGCAAGAGGACGTGACCATTTAGTATTATTACATTTTCGTCCGCATTGTAGGTCCCTTTTTGTAAGCTTTTGAGCGCTTTACTATACGGAGTAGACACATCCCTTATTCCTATTGACCCTACGGTCCTTCCGGGTAAACTTACAACCACTTCCTGCTCCTTCACAAAACATACTCGACCTAGGGTCAGCAATCCTTCCGAAAGTCCCTGGAAAAAGTCAACAACACAATATTGAAGTCTTTATACCGTATTTACGGAAATAATTACCCTGGGGGAATTACAGTTTCGAAGGTCTAATTTAAAGGGGGGAACTAACGAAGTAAGGGGGAATTGTTTGTGGAAATACGGCAAAAAAATGCCTTATCTTAAGATAATCTGATTTGGTTACCTCGTAAGATAAATGTTGAATATCAAAAGTTCTCGTTTCACGTTTCGGTTTCTTTCCAGCCAAAATACTCGCCTCTTCTGGTGTTATTTCCGTTTTCTGAACGGAAAAAGGGTTTCAAAATTCGAAAGTTATCAAAATTGGAATTTGTAAATCTTTATCTTGAACTTTACATTGGAAATGGGAGTGCGTACCTTTGTCTTTTTCTTGACCCCTGACCCATCGTGACCTCTTGGAAAGTCCTCCATGGCAGGATTGACACGGGCTTATCAAGTTCAAATACTTTTTAACTGTTTTTATTTCGAAAAATAGGTATTTTTCTAAAAATTAGTTGTAATTTGGACTGAAATGCGGACATGTGCTATCTCCTCGTTCAACATCAACCTCCCGCTCTCCTACTTAGTTCAGATGGGGTATTGCATCGTATGCATCCTGTGCTAAAATACAAAGATGACAAGCCTGTCGCCTGTGACATGACGATGACATGATTGTGATATGATGATATGCCCGTGACATGACCGTGATATGATGATATGCCCGTGACATGACCGTGATATGATCATATGCCCGTGACATGACCGTGATATGATGACATGCCTGTGACATGACCGTGATATGATGATATGACGATATGACCGTGATGACATGATTGTGATATTATGATATATGACCGTGATATGGATAGGAGAAGACCATGACATGATAGACGATATGACCATACATACACTGCTCTCCTCTAATGACATGACGATGACGATGACCGTGACACATAAAAATGTATCCAAACATAAGAACAAATGACCAATTAATAAGGTGAAAGGCTATGCAGAAAGACATATTAAGAAGGGACATGGTTCATTCTCATGATAAGCACTATTCGTTTTGTATATCTCTCCATTTCCACCAAAAAAGCGACAAGGCCCACCGCAGCGTCTTAGCGTCCCGAATATTGTCATAAAGAAGATAAGGTTCAGAATTATCCTTTTCTTGGATAATGTAAGGCAAGGTAGAACCCCGGTCCCCACGGTCATCTCTTTGGGTGTGTAGATAAGCGATAGTTATCATTAAAAGTTAATTATTACGGTACATTAGTCCAAACCAAATTGTATCCAGCAGAAGTGAAGCTTCTGCTCCAACCAGAACCAGAACTAGTCTCCTCTAAATCATGAAGAAATAAAGTTTATGCTCGATAAGTTCTGAATTTAAATCCTCTAGCAAATTGAAATACTAAATTATATAAAGTCATCAAAGTTAGGAAGCAAAGCTCACCGCATCTCATTCTATCACACTTAGTAATATCGCACAATTCCTGTAGCTATCCTTCCTAACCTTTTTTATTAGCATCTATATAATCCAAATCTGTGGATTAACTCAAGAATGGATTGGACTGGCTGTCTCCCCCAATATCCTGCTACATTTTTACGTGAATTATTAAGGGTTTTCCCAGCCAATATAGGATTAGTAAAGTAGGGAATGAAAGAAAGGACTGGAACGAAAGTCAAGTCATGTCATGATGGAATTACTTGCAAAAACTAAGCATGATCGCATGAGCTAAATAAAGCAAAGGAGACAAAAGACTTACATCCGTGTCACTCCCACCTTACCTTAACCTCACTCCACGCACGGCTTATCTTTCTATCTACTTTATTATTCCATAGAACTACCTCTACAATTATTATTTCCATCTTATCTCCTATCTATTTCCAGCATTACTACCACCTTATTTCCAGTCAATAAGTAGCAATCTTTACTATGTTAAGTTAATTAGAAAAAAAACCTGGAATTATTCCTGTCCAGGATTTGTTTGCTCAGCCTAAGTAGCAAGTGTGGATTGTGGATTGGATAGAATGATTAGTGATCAAATGCCCACAAGCAGCAGTTTATTATTATTTACTTAATAGTGGTTAACTGCTGCTGTTTAGTTGTTGTTGGGTAGTTGTCTCGTTTTTTGCCATTTATATTGATCCCATTAAAGAGCTAATAATATTACACGTTGATTTATTATCATCAGTCTATCCACCATTTTTTGTTATTGATTTGATATGGATTCATTCATGTAGGGTGTTTTATTTTGCATTTTTAGAATGAAGGATGTAGATCATCGTGGTCTGTGTTATGACATGATGATAGTTGCCGGATCAATGTTTTTTTAGGTCGCTTTTTTACTCCAGGTTGGTCTAGTTTGATCTAACTGACTCACTTAAGGACCTCTATTTGTAGAAGAAAGCGTTAGCGTTTGGAAAAATAGATTTTTTAGGGTTTAATATAGGCTCATCTCGGGTTTTTATTTCCCGTGGGATTTTATAGTTTAGTAAACTGTGGGGAGTGTGTTTTTTTATGAAGTTTGAGAAACATTTTTATGCTGCTTTTTTTATGTTTAAAAAAATGATATTTTCGAAGATTTTTTAACATGGGAGAGAACGAGATCCCTTATATAACATGGGAAGGATAGCATGCGGAGTACTGAACGCGGGCGGCCTATTGTCGAGAGAGTATGGTACTTTGCTTTTAAAATTATTACGTATAGAAATAGAATGTACGTTGGTGGGTATTGGGTTTATTTCTTCTAACAAACTTTTATAGATAGTAGATCATTCCCGTCAAACTGCAAAAGAAAAGGGCAAAGAATCTTTCTTCACTACAAGATTATTTTCCTGCTCCATTAATAATTTTCGCTTTCAAAACCACGCACGCAATCTTCTAAATATGCTCAGTTTTACATTTTATTAGTTACATTTTATCCTTTGTCTTCACAATTACAAAGAAAGTAACAAAAGTAACCAATAAAATAAGCATCTAGTAAAACAAAATAGTATAGTTGCCTCTTTATTGAAAACTGGACACTGGAGACTGGAACATGTATACTTTTTCCAAGTATCCAGCAGTCCAGTATATCTTTCAATTTTTATTATGTTATTTGTTATCCTACCTATTTATAAATCCCATTCCCAATAATCCCAATCCAACCCATTCTTCATGCTAATAACATATCAGAAAGGAAAAAACAATAAGAAATAATAAAAAAAAACACAGGAAAATACTTTTTATTCAGGAGATTTCTATAAAGATAATACAAAACCAACCAAGCTAACCGATTTGAGGTCATATTTTTCAATCTCTAACCCCATAAAAATATTTCTGTCCTTCTATTTAACTATAACTGGTAAAAAAAGTTGTCTTCTTTACTACCGTCGCTTTGTATTCATCTAATTTTATTAAAGCTGATCAAACGGATGCAACTACAACTACACAAATTGGATAAAAGTATCGGCATTAACTACCCAATTAAATTACTCTATAAAACCAATCGATAAATCTTTTGTTCCTACATAAAATCGATTGAAACTATAATTATTATGAGCTGTTGACGTGACTTTTTCGGCATTTTCATCAACTTGAACTTACTTTGAGTATGTAGCATCATATCAATTCAATCAGTCTCCCTGACGGACCTTATATTAATATTAATGGGGAACTGTAAAAACTACCAAGATTGCAACAAAGATAAGCAACATCTACTATGAAGTTGAAGTTTCTAAAGGTCCGGGTATTTCTGTAGAAAAATGCGACCTTTTTTTATTCCTGTAAGCAAGTCCGTAGAGAAGTACCTATAACTCTTAGTTAAGTGTACAAGTAGAGACGAGACTACCTAATAGAATAGAATGGATGAAAGATCCTACCTCCCAGAAATCTTTACATGTTCTGATCTGATCTGAAAGAAAGATAAACTAACTGAACAAGCGATCAGTTTTTTAGAAATATTTATTACCCAACTTAATTTACAACTTGCCTCTTTGTTACTTTGTTTCTCGTTGGGCAAAAAATTGTCGATTAGCAATTTAATTGTTTCAATTTAGAAAATAAAATCATATCCTCTTTCCATTCAGATTCTACTTTTTTCGAGAGTACGAAACAATAAATAGTGAAGGGTACTTTTCATTATATTTTAATCTGTCTACTATTATTTAACAACCAAATAAAAAATTGATACCCTGCCCTATTAAATCTCTTTAGGTTTTTCAAGCGTCCGTCCTGAACTTGTATTCAATCTCAATTTAATTAACCATACTTTAGAGAGGAGTATGAGTAGTAGTAGTAGTCTTAGTAGTAGTAGTAGTAGTAGTAGTAGTAGTAGTAGTCGTCGTAATAGTAGTAGTAGTAGTAGAATTAGTAGTAGTAGTAGTAGTCGTGGTAGTAGTAGAAGTAGTAGTAGTAGTAGTAGTAGTAGTAGTGGTCGTAGTAGTAATGGTAATAGTATAAGCTCTCTGTACTAAAATCTAAGAGGCTTTGATGGATGCATAATAGACGGCCAGTAGTAGGTAATCCAATATCTCTCAATCTGCCAGCTATAAGTCACTCCAACCTGTTGATTGGATCTGGATCAATCCACCTCACCCAAGCTGTATGGTTTAAGGATAAGTTATAAATTGTAGGAATATGTTGTGTAGGATTGAGCCGTCCTGGATATTCGTTTATAACAAAGTGAAGATCCGGATTGGATTCTCAGTCTCACATTAACAATCACTCAATCAACCGTGTCCCGATCGGCAACAATAAACCCTGTGTGCTATTATCTCTAACATAATACAATATCACAAGTACAATGATTCCTTTGCTGTTTTTATCTTAATAGATTGAATACAGAAGAGACATGGATGATAAATAACCTTATTGCAGTTTTGTGGATGTATATAGAATACGAAGCCTGCAATAGTTGGGGAGACTTTTATATAAAAGAAATGCATTAACATTTAGGGCCAAAAGACACCAACGAAGCTTTCAAAAATTGATGTGCTGCTAACCGAGTAAATCTATTACTTCATTTTGGGCAAAAAAACCCAACCAGTGAAGTAGTAGTAGTAGTAGTAGTAGTAGTAGTAGTAGTAGTAGTAGTAGTAGTAGTAGTAGTTCTAGTAATAGAAGTAGTAGTAGTTCTAGTTAGTAGTAGTAGTAGTAGTAGTAGTACAAGTAAGTAAAGCTTACACCCGCAATCCACGTCGGCTTATCAATAAATTGTCTGCTTTTTAAAAAAAAACTAAATTTGCTATTCTAGAACAGTAGCACAGGATTGGTAGTAATCCCACTGTAATTTAATCTACAAAGGAATAATTGAATCCAACTAATCCTACCGAATAGCAAAAAAAGTAAATAAAAAATAGCGTAGACTTTCCACTTTCCAGTCTCTCTAGTTGCCAGTTTTGTAGTTCATAAGAGTACAATCTCAATTTCTCAATGCAAATTAGTTGGTCTCATAAAATAAAGTTTAAGAAAGGTTTCTATAATATTTTAGCAAAAAAGGTCCTATTTTTTTTAGCAATCGACTCATCAATCTAATTCCCAATCAACTTGTTAGTTTATTAAATTCAATCCAATTGCAATTGCATGGGGAATAGGTAAGGAAGTCTGTACTTGTACTCATGTGTAGTACACTTTTTACAGAATGAATTACCAAGATTTGAGCAGTTGTTGCTACTTAGAACTTCAAAGACTGCACTACTCGTTGTATTTTTCATACTTGTTTTACTTTGTACTAAAACCCTGTCTTCCTCCGAACCAAGAATTAAATGTTATAATTTAATGTAATGTATTCAGTAGGAATTGGAAGAAATAAGGAGTGTTTCGTCCCTCGTAGGAGTCAACTACAAAAGTTGACAATCTAGTTTGATTTTGGTTAAAGATAACGTTACCAAACTGGGCTACTCGTATGCAGATTTTATACCCTAAGTTGGACACTTTATTCCTTGTTTTTGCACTAATTGCACCTATCACCTTCGGCTCACTAATATCATAATATTACATAGAATATAACTACTTTACTCCCATTATTTAAGAATTATAACTCAATCCAGCAGCCGTATTTATTTATTTAGTTTTACGGTTATATGATGACAATAACTGTCCAACTACTATACTACCCTACCGTGTAACTCCAAATGCATCCCGGGGTATTCTATTCCGTTATTGGGATTTTTAGGTTCCTTTTTAACATGCAGTTATTAGAGTAATATTCCATTAATTTAGGGAGCTTTACAGAATTAACTTTAGAATTACAGAGGGTAATTTCTTAACCAGGGCTTTAATTAAATAAAAAGGCATACTAAATGGGATTTCCGGTAACTTTATATCTTGTAGGATGAGATTAAGAAATCAAGATCAAGTCCTCATCCAAACTGAATGAATGAATGAATGAAGGAGTAATAAAACGCTAGCCGGTTTCTTCGGCTGCTCCTAAACTTGCTAATGGACTTGGTAATTTATTACACGGATGGATTGTGTAATTACCACAAGTTTTATCTTTTATTCCTTCAGAAGAACCAACCATCCAACTTTATAAAACTCTTTACGGTTTAATGCATCTTATTATTGAAGGAAGATACAATGAAGTTATAATCCTCCAGGCTCGCTTAAAAAGGGAATAGAGTTATGAGGTTTTATCGTTTTTTTATACGAGTATTAAGTTGACATTTGCGGCACAGTAAATTAATCCTCAAAGGGAGACCTCAACTTTACAAATAAATGTCTCGTTTTTCACATAATTGTTCATACTTTTACAGTTCTTGTGGGGGTGTTCTCCCGTAAAGATCTTGCCTCCCCTGCTGGGCAACTCTTTTATGCATAAATGACAACTACTGCTAACTTTTAACATGTTTTGTACGTCTTCGGGTTGACCAACGGACAGGGAAGAGTGAGCTTTACTACACTTTTAACTACTTTTGTCCATAACTTCATTGTTTATTTGATAAAGAGCTCAAAAAGAATGAAGGTGGCTTTGAGTGGACTTTGCCTGGATATTATTGTAATTTATACACACGAAAGAGTGTCTAAATGGTCAAGAATAGGGGACCATGCTAAATTCAGGGCATATGATCCTTTTTAAGATGTCACTGACCGTTTTCGGACCTTCTATTCATTCCCTAAACCCCATTTTTCTATTACAGTAACTCCCTGACTATAAGCCGCTCTCGTTAATTAAGCTGCAGGCTATCCTTTACATGTTTACAGGGGTATCTCTCCCATGTTAAATGTGCTTTGAAATATCATTTTTTTATTACATAAACCGCGGCTTATAGTCAGGGAATTATCCTAATCCGTACTGTTCTTGAGATTTAAACGCAAGCTATCCAAAAAAGTAAGAAAGTAAGCAATAATGCCAATTAAAATAGAGAAAAAAAACTGAAAAAATTCCTATTTACAAATTCATCTCAGTAATTCTCAGTCTTTGGTATTTTAAACCTTGATTTACAATTACAATCCTCCAACGCCTACCTACCTGGATGATGAATAAACTGAGTTTCATCAATTCATCATGAAATCATCCTAGCTTTTGGTAGTTTTGTTAGAAGACTTGGATTACGAATATTAGGATTGAATAGTAGGTAGGTGTAGATGACTTCCTATCTATAAAAAGTCTGGAGCTAGATGCCATCACCATTTATTTCTGTCTACTTGATCGTCATCGTTCCTCCTGTTGCATTTAGTCATCCACTATTCTATAGTCCCGTCATTCTTCTGATCGTCATCGTCATCCTTGTATCCTCAGTCTCGGCGTTTGTTGTTGTCGTGTAGGAAAGTCGTGATAGTTCCCCTCAACGATCAAGAACAACGAGATCACTTTTACTCAACAATAACAACAATGAACTCTGCTTTTTCATTTGTGGAAAAAAACTATGCAAAGGATACGGATTGAAATTCGAAAATATAAAAATAATCTTGGGTATTCTCATCCCAGCATTCCCAGCTTTAGTCCGGTTAATCCAGCAAACGTTGCTGGATTTGCTACATAATAATAATAAAATGCTTGAAAGATGATGCATAGGAAAGGGTAACACTTGAGATTGAGATCGGGGATGGTAAAAAATCTGATGAGATTTGAGAAGATATTGAGATAGGAGATTGACAAGCTAAGCTGTCTTATCTTCCTTGTTTAATCTCCCCACGACATCCGACATCCTTTAACTTATTTACTGTAGTTTTTTTGCTACTAAATAAGTACTACACTGCTACTACTTACTTTACCTGACTTATTATCCGTATTACTTTAGTTAGACTGTGATGAAACATTAGTACGATGAAGCAGTAATCAATGGCAGTGTTAGTGGTAAAACTTACAAGAAATAAATCCGTTAAGATGGCTTTGCTGTAATGGAATCGGATTTAAGACAAGCATAATCTGACTTGATAAGATCGGTTAAACTAGCATCATCATTGAGCTTCTATTTGGCTTGATTAGTCTCTCTCTCTTTCTATAAATATTTAGGTTGGTTACAATTAAAGTTTCATTGTTGGTGGAAATGTTGAACATTCGCTGGAACTTAGGTGGGTTTTGTTGGTTTTTATGTTCTTTTTACGTGTAAAACAACTATTGGAACTGGAACTGGAAATACTTTTTTATGTTATTCATGCTAATTTCTGAGACATACCGCTCGTTTTTTATAAATCTAATTTTATTGTGATATAAAGTATAGTAATTGCAATTTATTCTGGAGCCGACATTGAACACATTTTGGACCCTTCCAATTATCCCCTTTTGTAAATCCTCTTCCAGTTCTTTTAATTTATTAATTACCTATGATATAATTACCTACCCAGCTTGGAACAGAATACCAGAAATAGGTAAACTGAGAATAGTTAATGTGTGACAAACTAGCTAGATACCATTATAGGGTGACCAATAAGTTAAGTTAATTATAGCAGGAGTAGTAGTAGGGAATTACGAGTTTAAGGTTTCATACTTCTTTCTCGGTAGGAATTCTTCCAATAATCCAATGACGTCTTCTTTCATTCATATTTCATCAATTAAGCTAACGATCCACCACCATAGATTATTATTAGCAGAAGCCTCTAGAGTTTGTATTCGAGTATCAAATAAACAGCACTCTACCCCTGGGAATTTATTTACCAACCAAAAGTTTCAATTCATAAAAGAACTCTCCCCAGCCTTTTGCACTTTACCATAAAAAGTAGAACATGTAATAGAAAAAAGAAACGGTCCAGGTAGGTTCATAGCATTAAATTATAAATAAGTGAATGAACAGATTATTTATATTTATCATATTTGTCTGTCTAGATTCTAGATAGTTTTTGGATAAAATCCCGTGTTCTTTGCTATGAAAGTGTAAAGTTTATAAGTGGGAATGGACTAGAGGGTAGACACAGGTTAACAGAAATCTTTAGGTGGTTTTAGCTATTCTGTTGTAACCCAATTTACTTTATTTTGTTGATGAATCTTTATCCGTTGTACCCAATTTATTTTATAGATATTCACAGCTGCGTTACTGGATGCTTATAAATAGTCAGTTTATACTTTTGTCTAAATATTCTTAATCATGAGCCGAAAAGTCATATCACAATTCATGTTATCTTTATTCTTTCATTGTTTTCTGCAACAAAATGTTTTTATTCTAAGCTTCGCTTTTATGCATGGATTATTATAAAGGATGTAGATAGATCCAGTGAATGCTATTAAAATAAATATTTTATTGCTTTATTTACAATATTGAATCATCACTTCGTAGATTGCACTTCAACGCTAGTAACTTTGTTTCAAATCTAATTTTACACCTATATATTTAATAACAAAATCGCAATCTTTGGTGTTAAAACCACATAGTTTTTAGCATATTTCAATGTAATGTCAATAAATTAAATGTTCTTGTTCCTAAATTACTAAAAATGTATTGTTTTAGTTAAATGTAAAGAAAGTAACAGAATAAACCCAATAACGATAAAATAAAAACAATGAAGAAGTCGTGTCTCTTCATTGAAAGCCAAACTGCATACTTTTCCCCAGTAAAAACTCCAGCCTCTTTTGTTTCCTCTTTGTATTAGAATATAATTTATAATTCTTTTATAAATCCCAATCCAACCAATTCATTCTTCATGCTAATTGCACATCAAACAGAGAAAAACAACGAGGAAATATAAAAAACCAGTAAAGAACTGCAAAATGTTATTATTATTATTCAAAAGGTTTATAAAAATACCAGTTAATCCCAACCAAAAGACAAAGAATACTTATGAATCTCTATAATAGAAAATAATATAATACAACCCTTTTTCACCTGCTACGTTTTTTTAACAATTGCTATAATCCGAGTTTTTTTTGCTTTTTTTTAGAGTATTTTGCTCAAACTATTGGTATTACTGTATTTGCTCGAATAGTGTCACCCCTTTAATTGCTTTTGATAACCACGTAAGCCACATTTAATTGTGTGTTAGATATGACCCCTAAAAACGGAAAAATTAATTAGTGTCCCTGGACACTTTTCGAACATATACGGTATATATTTCTTCCAGGTTATCGTACTCTAAATAAGCTTAAGCGATGTTTCAAATATGTTGGTAGAGTAATTTCCCAGTGGATTTTATACATTAAATGAGGTAAAAATAAAGTACATTTTGTGAGTAATAAAATTCCTATAGTCTAATTCTAAAAAGTAAAGGCAAAGCTACCAACCAACCGGCCCATTCCGTAGTTGAAGAATAATGGAACGAATTCCAAGAAATTCCTTGAATGAAAACTTGAAAAGAAAAGAGTTTTCTATTTTAAAGTCTTAAACCATCCAACCAACCAAATCTACTTTAGAACCATTATCTACTTTTTACTAATTCCGCTTCTGAGAATATATAAAAACACTAACTAATGTATCTACTACTACTACTACTACTACTACTTCTACTACTACTACTACCACCACCACCACTACTTCTTCTACTACTACTACTACTACTACTTGTTCTACTTGTAAGGGCAAATTCTACCGAGAGAATGGTTTATGAAAGTTCCCAAACAATGAAAAGGAATGCAAGGATGTTAGATGCTTTCCTTTAGT
>JAQFZX010001656.1:0-26540 GCA_034682405.1 Hydroisotoma schaefferi | reverse complement strand
AACGATTCAGTCAAATGTATAGTACCCGTAGGTTATATCAATTGACTGGGCTCACATAGCTGCTTGCAGGAGGTTTTTTGATTCTGGTCTACGAATTACGATTAACTTGTTTACAATTGTGCAATCAGTTATCGGGTATTCATAATTTAAATCCGGCTAGAAAATGATAATTCGTCTAAAAAATATATATATTTTTGATGTCTTACATTCATAATTGAATTCATCCAATTCAAGAATAAAATTATTATTTTAAGACTAAAAATGCAAATAAATTTGAGTTTATTCCCAATTTCATTTTAAAACGAGCTTTTGCAATAAACCCATTAGATTAAAAAAAAATTTCTTTAAAAAAAATCCTGAAAAATCAAAGGTTATTTTGGGTTGAACAATAACTCGTCCCCCTCCTGGAATAACTCCTCCCTGCAAATGAGACCATTGAAAATTAACTCCCCCGGGGGAGTAATTTCCGGAAATACGGTACATGAATTCCAGCCAAAGAAATAAAAATAACTTATAATCAGGGCAATGTCACACTAAATATTATAGGAGCGATATAAATTCTCTTCTGAATGAGATTAATATGGGTATGGAAAAGGTTTTCGTAACTAAAAATTCCCACACGCACGTTTAGTGGGGTCCAGGGTTTGCCTACATGTCTTTTTCCTAGAAGTCGAGGGCTTGCCTACATGTCTTTTTCCTAGAAGTCGAGGGCTTGCCTACATGTTTTTTTCCTAGAAGTCGAGGGCTTGCCTACATGTTTTTTTCCTAGAAGTCGAGGGCTTGCCTACATGTCTTTTTCCTAAAAGTCTTTTTCCTAAATGTCGGATTACCCAACTACATACATAATGGGAAAATATACTTTTTCGTAGCAAATATGTTTTAACACAGATGATACGTATGGGACTTTGGTGGCAACACTCTGTCTCAACACATCATATGAAACATCCGATGAAAATAAAAACGTCTGTCTCCCTAGATCAACTTGCGCCAGAAAGGAAGCGAGAAAGCATGCATTGAAACTTTGAAGTCTATACTATTTCCAAATATTCCAAAAAGTTGGCGAAGAACTTACCAAGCAACCGAGCTAAACTGTTTGATAAAAGCAGGTATAACTGTTTGGTATAATATTATGTACATATTTGCAAATAGAAGAGGACGCAAAGTTGAAGAATTAATCGGGTGGCGAAAGTATATCATCCGGTTGTCAAACAAAACGTGGGACTCGCGACGAGAAAGAGATAAAATAAACCGCTGTAAACGGGTGTAACGAAGGGTAAAACGGTTCAGAGAGACCGTCAGTTTTGGGGGCAAGTTGAGACATTTTGTGGTGTTGGGGGCAAGTTGAGACATTTTGTGTTGTTGGGGGCACTGTCAGACATTCTGGGATGTATGGAGCCAGTTGAGACATTTTGTGGTGTTAGGGGCAAGTTGAGACATTTTGTGTTGTTGGGGGCACTGTCAGACATTCTGGGATGTTTGGAGCAAGTTGAGACATTTTGTGGTGTTATGGGCAAGTTGAGACATTTTGTGGTGTTGGGGGCAAGTTGAGACATTTTATGGTGTTGAGGGCAATTCAAGACATTCTGGGATGTTTGGAGCAAGTTGATACATTTTGTGGTGTTATGGGCAAGTTGAGACAAAAGTTTCAAAAAGAGTTTGTATGAAGTTGTCCAGGTTTTGGGTACCATTTGGTAGTGTAGTCTCACACTGCCCCATTTGACCTTCGCAAGGTCATAACTTTTGACCTGAGGTTTGCAGAACAATTTTTCAATTTTCAACAATTTCAGCACCTGTTTTCAAATGTAATGTTCATACCTTTTAAACGATACCAAACTTGATAGGGGTTAGTATAAAAGAAAGTGTGATCTTTGTACCCACCCTCCTGGGAGTGGGGCCCACAAGGTCCATCTTCGAACTTAATCTTAGTTGAAACCTTAGTGACAAATATTCGAAAGTGGAACTCAAAAAAGTTCAACGGTTCGAAAGTTATCGCTCGGACAGATGGACGGACGTACGGAGTGATAGAGCATTCACATAAAAGGGGTTTCACCCCTTAATAAACCGTTGTAAACGCACTTAACGAAGGGATGAATATCGCACGAAGTGCACGTGATCTGTTCGTAGTGTGCGCGTAATGTGTCCGGAGTGAGCGCGTGATGCGTCCAGATTGTTTTGTAATATCGTCTCAATCTCCCCCAACAACACCTCCTGAAGGTCAGTGGGAGTGGTAAAGTAGAGTATAATGAATTTCTTGTCCTTTTGAGAATAAAGTCTCACCAAAACTTTTGACCTGAGCGCGATATAGCTATAAAAACAACTGTTTTGAAATTTCCTAGTGAATAGCTTTCGAACGACGCCCCACTTGATGGGGGTTGGTATGTAAAGTTTTGAAGTCTACGAGCAAATAGCTTAAAAATGACAACCCACTTGATAGGGTAAACTTTTGGTGACGTGTGACCTTTGACCTTGAGGGGTGTGGTCGTAATCGCCCATCTTCAAACATACATCCTACTTTGACCTCAGTAACTAAAATCCGAAAACAGAAGCAGAAAAAGTTGAACTGTTCGAGAGTTATCGCGCGAACGGACAGCTAGACAGAGTGAAAGTGCATTCACATGAAGAGGTTTACACCTCTTAATAAAGCAAGCATTAGCAGTGCAGTAGTAAGATACGAAGAAAAGATGCTTTTTTCGCCTGAGCTGGCGTGTAGTGGCTTCAGTGCAAAAATTAGTGCTGAGATTGTTTTCAGTGCATAGTCAACTGACTGTCAAGTTGAAGATGGAGAAGCCCCTATCAATAAAGTATCTTTTTAGACTTTGACTTAAGCATTTAATGTACTCGAGAAGCCTTTTAACACTCAATGCCAGTGCTGCGATGGTAGTAGTACATGGTGACAGTAGTTTAGAAGGAAATGCATAGTTAGCGACCTCCAAGCTACCATAAAGGCTGCAACTTGGATGAGATGGGTTATGTTTTCTTATAAACATACCGTGATTTATGGGGGTAGTTCGGAATCAAAATACGCGAGCGGATATCATGTTGTTTTGGAATTGGAATCCGATTGGCATACGGAATTTAGATGAGATGTATTACTTTTACAGTGTTAAAAAGCAGCCGGTACTTTTTTGAAAGAGGCAAAAGCCACAACGGAAGCACTAAAGTATAGCTGGTAAAGTCAAGGTGAAGCAGTTCATCCAGTTTTAGATGTAGGTTTGGGACTTTTATCTCTCGAGTATGGAATTACGAGTATAAGGCCTACTATCTACAAGGGAAATCATTTTGTAAACATTATCAACCAAGTGTCACTGTGACTGTTTTGCTTGAGATGCATGTTTGCAAATTTCAGACACTTCTTACATCTTTTAGTTCTGATATGTGAAATGAACAGCATAAATTATTCTGATATTATTTTTACTTTTTGTGCTAAGCAGTTGGATTTATTTATGCTCTGCTTGAAAAGTTTCCTTGATTGCTAACACGAACTAATCGGCTACATTGATTTGTGACACTTTGTCTGAGATAGTTAATCGTTATGCTTTTTTATTTATTTCCAGTAGTGTGTTAACTTGAAGTAAAATCCCTGAAAAGTCGACAAATGTAATTTTAAGGATTCTCGAAGATTTAATGATTTAAAATAATTGAGCTTGACTTTATGTAGGTTTGTAATTGTTCATGTGGGTCATATAAAGCTGTACTGATTTTATCCCATTAATTCAGGTGATATTTCTTGACCAAGTTACAAGTGGACAACAAGCAATGCGTTTTGCATTCTCAAGCCACAAAAGTTCTCACATCCCCTTAAATCAACCCGAATTATAATGCATCTCGGCACCCTCAAATCAACATGATTAAACAATTTTCTTAAGAAATAGGGACAAGTTAAAACTTTATAATCATCCACACTAATTTTATTAGCGCCGTAATTAATTTCCCTTAATTTGTCCAATATTAAGCATGGATCTCTGCTCTTACATTACACACTAATACTAATGTTAAGATTCAAACGAATAATCATTCAATCATTTTTAGGTTTTCTTACATCGAATCTAATAGCTTCTACCCGCCCTGGTTTAATCTAACAGGCAATGGAAGAAGTAATGGCATATTTTTACATATCTTCCATACATAAAATATTTATAGATACACACATTCACTGACGGAGCTGAAAGATAAAAGATTTTTCAAACAACATCATCATATCCTTTCATTTTACTAAAGATTAAATACATATAAATACTTATCTTTAAAGATGAAAGAAGGCAGGCATGCATAATGCGAGAGGACATTTTGAAGAGAATTTATCGGGCTATGTAGAGTATAAAACCCCAAGCTAAAAGCTACCAGCGATTCCCAAAACACAACTTTTACCTCGTATAAACTTTCTTACCAAAACAAACACCTATACTCTTTCGAGTTTTGTGTACTTATTGAATTTTATTGAATAGCTTATGACAAAAATGCAAGGTTGCTTGGTTTGGTAGTTAGCTGGTGGTTACGAACGATGTACAATGTTATTATTGTTGTTTAAAGTTATTAAGAAGGATTGCTTGGCTTGGCTGCTTCAAAGAGCTGAGTTTCTACTGGAAGAAACTCACTGGACCACTCAACCAACTCACTTCCTTTCATTTTCCTTTCGCGACCGGAAATTCCTAAGCAGTCGACCAGAAACTTGGTTTTTTACCCTTGTGGTCCTCGTCCTTTGAAGCTTACTATCATTACTAACTAAATACTTCTCATACAACAAAATACAAACGAGATACTTATCAAAGGCTTATGTTTATGTTAGACCTACTATCGGGATGATGAGGTTGAGGCAAGATGATGGTGATGACGACGACCAATATAAAAGGACGAAGTCGCGAAGACAAACCTACCTAAAGGCCTATATAGTTGCCTTTGAAAATCTACCTGATTTTATTCATTCATTATTACGACAGTACCTGCTGAGCTTTATTGTTTTAGGCGTTACGAAAGTACAGAAACCCCCTCCCCATAGATGCTTTAGCTTGGTGGAATTGTTGTACGAGAATTTTTAAGAAAAGACAAGATAAACTTCAATATCAGCGTAGTAATACGTATTAGAAGTACGAAAGACTTTCGAGCTTTTTCGTTCATAAGTGTTGGAATTGGGTTTCCTAGCTGTTGCTGTTGGTATACCATCTTTTGTAGTTACTCAACCGGATCGTAAATAATTCTTGTCCCTCTGCTAAAATTTCATAAAAGCATGCACTTTTTTCGTAGGCTACACTGTAAGTGTTTAAGATTGATTTTTTGCTACCCGAAACAGGGGAGTGAAAGTTGTTTAAGTGCAGCTGGACGAACACTCAAGGTGTTATTGACTATGAAATTATGTAAATCTTTGCAAGGGTAAAATATTAAGTTGTATTTACATTGAGAAATGGGAACTGAACTTCCCTCGAGATGTATGATTTATTAGTCATGAAATTAAGATAAAATTGATTCGTACTGCGTTTTTGATAACGTCTACATACCTTAAAAATGAATAACTAACTACTTAAATTGTACTAACTACAATAGTATTGATTATTTTAGCAGTTTTCATACGTTGGAGTAGACAAATATTTATATCAGAGGTCGGAACAAACTTGATGCCACCTAAAATGAAATGCATAGAAAGTAGGTACGGAAGGCATATTTCTTTCTGTACCACAACTAACGATCTGTTATTTCATGCGTGCTTCTCAAAATATCTTCTAACGATTCTCTATCCAGCTTCATACTTCCATTTCTGTCTGTAAGTATACACAATGGAAGTCAAAGTTTAGTAGATAGGGGGTGAGTGAAAGGCAATTTGAAAGAAGTGTAAAGAAGGCCGGGACCTCTTAGGCTCATCTTTGACTTAAGCTCATCATTAATGAGTTAATAAGAAATCGGGGCAAAAAATTGCTGAGAAATGTTCTTCCAGGATAAAACTAAATGGAGGTTTGGTTATATTTTTCCAAGCAAGTCTTCAGTTTCATGTTCAGTCTTCAGATTAACCAAGTTTTAAACTTTTCTGCTTTAGTTTATTTTGTTTTAGCGTCGGTTGAAAGAGGTCGAAGGAATGTAATCTAATCCGCTCATCAGCTCTGCACAAGTGTTGAAGATTAGTGAAATAATGATTGGTTTTCCAGGCAGATTCCTACTCATATGTGAGTAGGAGTATAACATGCGTGTATTTTTTTTACTACATCTCTAATTTTAAGATGAGCAGCATTAAGAGTCAGTAGATTCTATAACTTCGGGTTTTTTATGTACAGAGAAGGGGTGAAAATGAAGTGATGAGCTACTTGTCGTGGGAAACAGTTACACATAAGGAACTGAGAGCATTCCTTTCTTATTCTATTCAATTTGACTCGATTTCCAGCTGGCCTATGTCCTATTATAGTTAGTATGAAGAAGACATCATCTTTAAATGATAATCAATTACCCGAAAATACATACGGTTGACGGAGTAACTCTCATGTTACTTTGTAATTTATTCCAATCTTATGTTGACCATATTTATCCGTCTCTTGCAGACTTGATACAACGTAATGTTGGTCTAATAATATGGATTCTTTAGTTTATTTTGGCGAAATTGAAATGAACATTAGCTTAGATAATGCTGCAAAAAGTGTTGCACACACAGGCACATCATACTCACTCAATCTATATCCGTTCAGCCAAAGCCGCTATCTTAACATATTTATGCAATTGAAATGAATGTTTTCCTCTGTTTACAAGCCAAACTACGATATTCTGATACGATTAAAGTGTTTACTCCATCCGTCTCAAGATTGATTATGTTTAAATATTTTAGGTAACCTCTAGAATAGCCTGAAAAATGCCAGTCATAATCTTTACCCCAAGTCAACGGTTTAAAAGTCTCATTTAGAGTGACTAGAAAAATATAACGATGCTTGTAAACAACACGACGAGAAATGTAAACCCAAAGGAAATGGAAAGGAAGGAGACACGGCTTTGCTTCAGAGAACACAAGAAAGCCCACCCCATTTTCCTTTGATTTCTACGATAAGTTAGGGTTACTATGTGGACATAAAAACAAAAGTTATAAAGGGTTGTATTATTATTCAGCCTAAATCTCTCAGGGTCGTAAGTTTAGTTTTTAGCTTGAACTCCTGAATCAAGAATGAATTAAAATACAAGGGAAGATATAATGGGATCTTAAAAGTAGGAAAGAATAATTAGTAGCAAGTAGCAAGAAATAATTAACTCTCATATACAGGTATAAGGGAAAAGTACTGAGTCTGTCAGGATGCTCCACAAAGAACCTTGCGTAACGGAGGAAATAAGAGTCATTGTTGTGGAGTAACCTTCTGCTTCAGATTGATGGGATGTTGTCACTTTGTTGTGAAGTCTGGTTTGCTTTATTATGTCACAAGTTTAATTAAATCTGTCAATTGTAAAGTTGTCCATGTATCCCACAGAATGATTGAGATGCGTTTTCTCAATCAACAGGCACTGAAGGGTTTTTGTTACGGTACGACCATGCTAATTGTTCCAATCTCATTATGCAAACTTTCAGAAAGATAAAATCTTAATAAATCACAGACATAAATCCACACATTTGTAGCATTAATAAATATGCCAATAAGCAGTAATATTATGGCGGCTGTTAAATTGATTAAGCATTGTAGTGCTGAGTGAACAGTAGCGATGACTGCTTTTATTAACAAAACTACAAACAATTGTTTATTTTATTGTCACATGAAAGGTACAAACGTTTTGGTGATCATCAAAAACATATTAAATTGATTTAAATCTAATTTTAGTAATTAAAGCTTTGGTTATTCCGTATTTTAGAATTAATAACTCTGATCTATCTTATTAAGATTGACTGGATGTACAAATGACATAGAATGGGTTAGCTGACACACTAAACTGGCTGGGGATGCGTTAAAGCTTTTTCTGAAAGAATTGAATTACTAATAAACGTATACGATAGGTAATTGATCCGATTGCTACTATGAAGTATCATTCTATCCAGGTTTATAAGATTACTGATTGTTAATCCAAGGTTAAAAAAAGTCAACGCATGTTTCATCGATTTCTATAAGGTTAATTGATTGACTGACGTCTATGGTTATCGGTTTTTTAATTCCTATACTTACGACTGTAGAAGTGGTTACTACTACTAATATACTATCTGTCATTGTGCAATTTAAGTTAAAGTATACGTTTGAGAAATGGTTTGGGCCTGTAGATAATATCATGTTTTTTTTGAGAGTCGAACACTTTTCTGGTTGGCTTTGGTCCGGAAGCAGAGAGCAGTAATAAATTTATAATTGGAATTAGTAATCTCTGAATATGGTCATTATTGTTATTGTTAGTCGGGTACGAACGTTTTGCTGTATTTTTTGGAAATATCATCAGTAAACTCTTTCTTGAGAGTATCCAAGCACCTGTAATAAAAATGAATTGAAGGATTAATTGTAAAGTTTTTAGAGGAAGAAGGATTGGTTGATGTTTAGAAGGCAAAATGGGGGGAAAATCACCTTTTGTATAGAGGATTAGACCGATATTTAGCAATATCAAGACTAGGAGAGTGAGGGGTGTGGACTATGAATGCATTTGGTAACACGACAAACTGGTAACCTTGAGCTTCTAATTCCATTATGTGGGAAACTTTGTTCCAGCCGAAACCCGCAAATCGGAGATCAAATTCGGGTATATCACGCCTAACAACTAGATAGGGTTCAAAATCTGGCTCCCAGTTCACCTAGAGTAAACGTAATATTATACTAACATTATAGCTCTTGGACTGCTGAATCGATTCCTCGTCTGATGACAATTTTTAATAAAGTATCAATGAATAGTAAGATGATTGAGACAAACTTTATAAGGAGTTGTGGCGGATCGCCATTTGGTAAAGTCTGTCGGGGCATGACCTTTAGCCCATACATGATAACGAAATGTAAAAAGATCTCCAACATCTAGCATTTTTAGAAGTTCAGCCTTACTTTTTGGAAAGTTGAGTCTATACCTTAGGGATTCGAACGCTGGGATGACCAAAGCCTGAAGGATTGTATCATCATAATTTGCATAAAACACCACAATTGATATTTATCTCATCTCATATGGCATCATCCGTTCTTCATGCTCACTCTTATAGAACACGTCTTTCTGTAACTTGCCTTATTTCCCTCATCCATTTGAAGATTGCCAATAACTCGTTTCAGGTAGGGATACAGGCCAAGCATGGGCAAGAAATCAATGTCAATCAAAAATACATACGCGGTTGTCACTTGGCGGAGGGCAACGTTTCTTAGAAAATTTACCGGATACAAACTCTAGAAATAAATAAAATGGAAATGCCGATTTCTTACATAGTCATTTCTATCTCTAGTAATTTCTGTTTATCATACTTTAAAGAAAAACTCTGCCTCGTGCAATTATTCCAACTTCCCTTCATACTTTTTCAGTGAGCGAAGGAAAATGTTACCTCATTATTTTACAGTTTGACTATAAATGGCAAGAATAAGTCAAAAGTACCAAAAGTAAATAAGTTCACGAAGATTTTCTCAGGGTTGGGTGACGAGTTGTGTAAAAGATGTTAGCAAAATTTTGTGAGGAGTACTCAAACCTCAGAAGTAATACTCAGTCTTACATTACATTACACTCCTAAAAGATTAAATATTTGCAACACTAAGAACTAATGTCCTTATTGAGTTGATGTTGGAATGCTCTGTAAACTAAATATTTGAAGAGGTCCAAGCAAAAATGAACCTAAGCAGACTCACCCCTTCCTTGTAAACAATGTGGTAGCCAATGTTCTTCCGCTGGGCTAAGGGTTCGCAGGTGAGGACAAAGCTGAGAAATTGTTGCGCTTCCGTGTCAGACATGTACAGAGCAAGGCTTATGGGACCTGCGATTTAAAAAAAAAGCCATCAGTTTTACAAATGTTTGCACATCGCATACGTAAATATACAGTCGCTAACCCACCGAAACTTAATCTTTCTTAATAGCCTTAGATTTTTAGTCTCAAGTGTTAGAAATGTCTTTGGTCTAGAACTGCCACGCTACTTATCATAATTATAAACCTCACCCAATATAACATCCTACTTCTTTAGCAAAGCCTAGAAAAGTCATAGGAAGTGATACTTTAGCTATGAAGAAAAGTGAGTGAGTTGGGTAAGTTGTTTTTGCGGTGGATGGAATGTACAACAACTCCTAATTTAACTTGATATTCCATGGGAAACTCATTTAAGCTGTTCACACGTGGTGAATTACATAATAACATGAAAGCGGTACTAGGTAAGATACTGACTAGATTGTTCGCTGAGCAGTAAAATAGCTTTGCAATGTCAAACTAATGGGTAATTTGCAGTCTTTCTAGCTTGCGTTTAGCTTACCCGTAATTTGTGAAGACGTCATGATTTTATATAGAAAAAGTTGTTTGGAGCTGAGACTGTAAAGGGGAAGCTTAATAGCCCATATTGTTTAGTAAATTCCTTACTGTTATTTTTTTAAAAAAACATGCCTATCCTTAATCTTGGTTGAATCAATTAGCAAGCTCAGTAGGAAACCTGGGAGAAGCGTGAAAAAAGGATATAAGGAGAGGAAACGGGAGATAAGTTGATGATGGTGAAATACCGGATTCAGGGGTAAAACTTGTTTCTTGATTAAATAAAAGGGATGAGTTTACCAAACTGAGTTAAGGGTACATAAATTCAAAATAGCTTTAGCATTAGGTGGTTGGATATGACTTGGACAGACGGATGAAACACTGACGGGCCTTTTTATTCAGGAAGACATTTACAGCAATTTCGTGTACTGCAAGTTAGACAGATTGCCTCATTAGACGGTGTTAATAAATTTTAAACTGAAAAAAATCAGTCACTGGCTTGCAATCCTCATGTAGTTAAAGGAATACGGTTTAAACGAACTCCCAAGTGACATGCTGGTTTTATGGGAAATCCGGGACCAGTTTGTTGGGTTTGCACTACAATGCATGATTTCCTTTAAAATTCGTGATAAATCTCTGTATGGTCAATGTCATAATCTTTTTTTGGGAAAAATTCTAGCAATTCTAAACCTATTGGATCAACGGTCCTTTAAAATGCCTTTCAAATCCAGAGCAGTTTTTACCTACATGAATACCATGGAAAACAGAGGAGTCCTAATCCTGGGAAGGTTATGATGTGCTCAGAATTTAAAGCTGAAGATACTTTAGGAAGATTATGCATAGTTTGTCCTCAGACATTTTAGAAAAATGAAACAAAATTACGAAGGTGACCTTAAGTCATCCAGATACGTGTAGCAGCAGTCGGCAAATGGCATCTTCATTCAAAGCATTCCCTTTAATGCCATAACTCTTGCCTAAACATCATATTTCTGGTTTCCTCCAAAAAGTGCCCCGTTCGTTGCTTACTATTCCCCAAGTTACTAATAATTAGTTAATTAATTAAATAATGTATGTCTACAAGTTCTGGTCTGTACATGGATAACTTGTGCTACTGAAATTATATCAAAACCATGGATTGGAGTATCCAAAAAGGGAAAGCTAACTTTGGGTCTAGGGAATGGATAACTGAAACTCAACGGAAGGAACTCGAGACTAAAACTAGTTCAAATTTTGGTTGAACAGAAAACCACTACACTTCTTGGAGAAACTCAATTGATTTATTATGTACCTCTTGGTTGGTGGTTCGTTCATTACCGAAATTTCTCTCATTCTAACTTCAAATTCTTCATTCTGTTCATAAAGTAGAAATATAGGCCTAGCCTAGCAATCTGAAGCAATTAAAATAAGAGTTATGGCTCGTCAGAATATCCATACTTAATTCTAGAAAGCTCTACCACCGACCACGATATGTGCAAATAACGCTCTCGGGAAATTATGGATCTTTGAAACCACTTTAAGTGCTTACCTTCCCAATGTTTGGCTAGAGACTCAACCATCTGAAGACGATCCATTGATAACTGGGCGACAAGGGTTACGTCCGATTCATCTTCTGATTCGTATTCGTAATCCAGATAAAAAAGATGCGTTCGGTATTTAATGAACTTTACTACACGAAATTCGTAACAGGCGTCGTCTTCGCTAACCTGAAAATCATCCCATATTTCAGTTAATTAAACAAACAGTAGTTGAGATTTTAGACACAATTTAAAAAATGTCTTCAATCTATAACATCTCTAAAATCCTATTTTTTTGTAAATGTAATTAAACTCTCACTCACAACATTCTTCTCATTAAAACTGAAAAGCTCTTAGCTGATGCGATAGCCATTCACACAGATACCGTATGCGCGTTGTGCGTACAATAATTGTATAGTTCTGTAGTTGAATTACAATATTGGAAAGGCCAAACAAATGAAGTAAAGCGGACATACTTGCTCTTCATTATTAGATGCAGATAGGGATTGACCATAAAATGACCCCGCAGAATAGTTAGTACATCCAAACAACTCTCTTCGCAAAAGGTTTCCATCATATTCCAAAAACGTTAGATGAAGATTCCGAAAGAACTCGGCGTGCTTATTCTTCACCCTCAATTTCTTTGGAGAATTCCAATGTATAACCTAAAAACCGCAAGAGGACCGTTGTTGAATGCTAAAGAAGCTTTCATGCTGAAAAACGGCACATATTTTCTCCAAAAGGTTATCAGTTGAATGGAACAAAGATTGTAATCAAGGAAGAATAATGGAGCGGAAATACTTGTTAATGAACCTCGAATAATTATTTTGGCAGTGGATCTGTGCGTGAAAATGAGCTAGGGAATTATTGGCAATTGTTACCTTAAGATCGGTAACTTCTGTATAACAGGATTCACTGCGGGTGTTATCCGACAGCTGCACATTCCATTGACACGGAATCTCGAATAAAATATGAGGATTTTGCGTAATGACAGCGTTAAAAATATCCTGATCGGCTAGCGAAGTTGACAACATTGTTTGGAGATCCCGTTCCGCTATCATTCTCCATAAGTGAGGCCAATTCATCTTGCGCAATTTGGAGAGTTCCATTAATATCACGCCTAATTTACGTGAAACATCCCAGAAGCATTTTAATTGCACATTCCAATCAACTATCCCAAATATTAATCTCGTGTACGTTTTCAACTATAGTTAATTTTTAGTTTAAGGATTGAAGCTTATGAGTATAGACAGGCTACTACAGTATTCGTTTTAAAACCGGAGAGATGTTAGAATTATTACCGGTATTGTAACCTCGACCAAGGGCTGGCCACGGTCGGTGATTTTTCCACAGCTTTCCCAAATACCAATCGCTTTGATTCTCGACAAGACCTAGTGCCTGCGGGATCATAAAGTATATTTTTTACTTGGAAGCACAAGATGAGTTTTTTAATCATTTCAACGGGGAAAGCTTGCCAAACTCATCTCATGTCCGGACTTAGTTTTTTTACTTAAATTGCAATTTTATTGCAGTGGGTTTAAATTGACAACTGGTAGGAAAAAATAATCAAAAAGAGTTCATTTCTATCATCATCGATTTTTCGAAATCCACTAGCCTCATTAGTTTTCTCTTACGATACGAGCAAACAGAGATAGCTTTTACTACTTTCAGCTCTCAACTATTAACTCTTACTTTTATACAGGGTTATAACATTCATTTTGTCTCAAATGCTCTATTTTGAAGCTCTTGTTCACTTTCGTGTTTATCGTCAGTATAAAAAGTTTCATTTCTGATCGTTTTCTCGTCTAGTCATTAAATTATTTTAACTGGGAGTAGGATATGATTATTAAGACTGTAATTGGGCACTTACTTGAGATGGGCTCATTTTTCCAAAAAGACTCCATAACTGAGCAATGTCCGTGGCAAACGTCACATCCGTATCTAATACAATAACTTTCTCAAGTGATGATGGCAGCGCCCGAGGTAAAGTCAATTTTAGGAGACCATAAACTCCAGAGTAGTGTTTATTGGGAATCCAATTTACCTCGGGAACGACATTATCTGCCAAATAGAAGCTCACGTCCACTGTAACAAAAACAAGTTATCCTATCCTTTAGTCGCAAAAGTTTTATGCTTCGAATCGGTCTTCCACCTGATGCAAAACTAAATGACAATCTTCAACATATCTTTGGTTTTTATGTCGTATCAAAAACAGATTTAAATTTAGCTTTAGCTGTTATCATGAACTAGATTTACAACTTTAGCCTGCAATAAGGTAAGCCGGTGAGACGGGCTTGAAATGTTTTAATATTTCATTAAAATTTTAATGCAATTGGCAATGTAGCCTTTAACTTGTGAAACAAGCATTGCTTTGCATGTGTAGTTTTAAAAATATTTCACTACAACAGTAGCAAGTTGGTTACTTCAAAATGTATACACATCAAATGCTTACTTAGTTTTGTATAGACAAAGAAGCTAAATCGGCTCTTTAAGCTTGTAATTGAAAATGTTGTGCCAAATCAAAAAAATCAGACTATGAAATCCTGAATATGATAAAAACACTGTCTAAGAAACATTTAAATGACTTACTCTGAGGAATGTTCCAAGTACTGAAAAGAGTCCTCAGGATTAAATGTGCTTTAGCATCAACCATAAGGTGCAGATGAAGGGGATTTTTTCGATAAAATAAAACGGATTTGATAAGTGTTACGACAGAACGGCTAGAATTGTGCCCGGCACACACTAAAGCTACTTCGATTACTTCGCATTTCGTCAAACCATCCCCCTCTCCTTCAGCCTGTTCAGATCAATTAAAAATCCATGCCATGTTTACTTAATTTTATAAATGTTTTAAATGTCTTAGCTATTATCATCAACGAATCATCGAATTTTAGCCTAATTTTGACCAAGCATACGCATTTTCTTCTCAGTTTTGTTCAAGGAATTAACTTACATCATCGTACAATTGATTAGAGGATTTACTACGTCGATTGTTATCCGTCTTGGACTCTCCACGAGAGTTTTTGAGTTTTAAAACTCCTTCGACAGACTTCACACGATTGGGTTTTGCATCTTGGCCCATAAGTACTTCTTTCCATGATAAGTCAAAAACCATTCCATCAGGCGATACTGTAATTTATGTTCAAAACGGTAATGCTTTTTTTGTTCATTTTCCTTCAATATTTGACATAATTCCATTCCCTGTTCAACAACCGAGAAAGTGGGACTATAATAAATGCCTCCAGTATTTTACTGCTGACCCACTGTTTGAAAGCAAACGAACTTTAACGGTATGTTGTTCGCACATTAAAGCAATGAAATGAATTTAGAAAAGCAAGAGACACTAAAGCATTCATCTTGTTTATAATGGCATCTCTAAATTCCGTAATTTAAATTCATCATTTGATCATGTTATTCGCTATTCATGCTTGTGCTTAAATACAATCTCATGAGTGTTATTGTTGAATATGTTTCTGAAGAAAGTAGAGGAATATGTTTATTAATTGCTATTTTTTTCTCCTCAGTTCTGTGAGAACTCAAACCTACGAATAATCAACTCTTCACTTATTCAGTTATTAATTACGATTACTTTTGAAAACACGACTATCAAAATTAAGTCCACGATAAGCCTAGAGATAACGAGCTGCTGCAATTTCAAGCTATAAGTAAACTATCATTTCGTAGTCTCTCTCTCTTCTGTGAGAACTTTTCCATAAACTTTTATTTCTTACTTTATAGTAAGTACCTACGGGTCGGTAGTTTTTTTTAGCATAAAATGTAGCTTCATAATTAGTTTCAGCTAGGCTTCAAAAGAGGAAGAATCAAATTAAACCAACATTTCCAGAATAGACTCAAGTGAAATTTCACAGGAAAGCTTTTAATAAGCATTTCCTCAGTTTTCTTATGCGGATGGGAGGAAACTATCACAGAAGAATCCTGTGCATAGTGCGTGAATTTTAACCTTGAATCCAGCCAAACTCACAGACATTCATATAAAAGAAAAGAACAATAAAGTTGCTACTTGGGCTTGCTAAGTTTATTTTTCAGTTTTTTATCATTGTTAAGTATCCATAGAATGAATGCCAAAGTAATAATGTAGGTAGATGACATCCGGTACAAACTCTTCCAGCATGAAAATTCTAGCTCTATCAGTTTTCCTTATAATTTTTTTTCTAAGCTGCATGCATTTCAAGCGTCTTATGAGATATACCAAACGTAGTTCTTACAAAGCATTTTCAATTAACTTTTTAATAATTTAGTTAATACAATTTAGTTGGTATTTGACAAGTGAGAATCAAGAAGCATCTTTGAGGCTTTATATTGGAGTTTATGCAGTTAGTTCTTGATACTTGTCAGTTTTCTAAAATACCTGCCTACCAATGAACTACACAGTATTATCAGCAGTAAACAAATGGCTTTATCGAGGTAATCAAATCGGGGCTTTTTTCTTTAAAAAAAACTATGCATTATCTAATAGTTATGCCAAATGTAATGCTAAGTGAAAGCTTTGATTCCTTATATTATGTTTTTTTTAATAAAAAAGAAGTATTCGATGTTATTATAAACATTATTGTTTATGGGCTCCAGAATATTTCCAACTACATTTGGCACTCTATACGATTGAAGAGACTATGGTTGCCTCAACTTACATTTTGAACTTAGTGAGTACTGGTTGACCAAAAAGAGGACAGAAATGGCTCCAAAAAGGGCCCCAATGATGAATCCGGTCACCCAGCGTCTCGAAAAAAACGTGTGAAGGATTCCATGTCGTGAACGAATTTTGCACGTCGTTTTTATCGTTATCCCCGACTTATTCACTATTTTTTCACTCTGTAGCTAAAATTAAAATGTAGAACTAGACATTTTTGGAGGTTTCAAAAATCAAGATGCCATTGAAATGGCTAAAACTGTACTCATTTACTTGTCCGTGTCTGTTGACTCAGACTATTGTACTTTAGGAATCTGAAGCACCAAATAATAGTTATCATTATCACCATTTATCAACTCAATTCAATTAAGATTGAAGTGTAAGTAAATGCACCATATAAGAATTACGATCTACTGTTTGGTAGAGACACTAACGAGAATTCCTTGTTTAATTTTATAAAATGTCCTTGCTTAAATCGTCAGTTTAATCTTATGAAATTTATAAACAACAAGTTCACGAGCAAATAACACTTTATTTCTTATTTTAAAGTTTATTGCTTAATGAAATAATCATTACTCGAGAAATAACTTGGGCGAAGGAGGGTTTAATAATCAGGGAATTAATGAATATAATTATGCACCAGTAATTCAATCTATGAATAAACATTAATTCATAGTATATGTATGGTTTAAATTGTACTTTATTGAGTCCACAACAGAATTATAATTTGTGTATGATAACTCAATTAAATTTGTTAAAGATATGGAGAAAGTTCATTACCACTTTCTCCAAATCACGACATGATTTAATAATTCTTAAACTCTTCAATGATGCTTGGATACCGAAGAAGTTAAGGAAGTGTCAGAGAGAGTAGGGAAGTATAGGACCGAAGTAAAGGTGTAAAACGAGTTGACTATGTATTTATTTATTGATCTTGGTTCGTATTTAAAGAATAAAGATGTATTTGAAGTTTTTTCTTTTTAGCCTCCAAAAGGGTATCAAAACATTGGAGATGTATTTTAGATGGATTTTAATGGATTTAGCAGAAGAAAGGTTCTTCTGGTCTAGTTGAGGCCAACAAGAGTTTGGGGTCGGGTTTGGTTGAATTTTTCACTTGATTTTTGCTATACTACGGCCAGCTAACTTTCACAGGAGAAACTTACAATCCGTAGGACAAAATGCTTTTTCATTCTACGGTTGGCAACTGTCAAACTGTCTACATCGTAGAAACGGGCAGTGTCTTTAGTATTTTATATCCTTTCTCCTCAGGGCCGTCATTTTCGAAATATGAATGTTGCTCTTATGAAAGACGCTTTTAGACATCTTTTTTCTATACCTTGACTTCCGCTTAGTCATTGGAGCTGTGAATTAATGCATTTTATGAACTTTATTTTACTAATAAGCTGTATTTTAAACTATTTAAGACAGAGTTAACAGCATTACAAATACGAAACACCGCAAAACAGTTTAAGCTAAGCTGTATGATAAACTATTACGATATGAACGAAGTTCTTAGTAACTAAGCACAAATTACCATGTTTAGGGTGGCATAGTTGTTGTTTTCATAACTGTCGAGGCGTGCAATACACGTCTTTCGCATAAATGACGGTCACGGTCGAATTGAGCCTTTACTTCGTAACCGAATAATTTAAATAAAAATTGTAGGTTATTTTTAAACATTTGAAATGAAAAAAATACTTTAAAGGTGAATGTGTGATTCATGATAAAATGAGAAACATAGATAATCTCTCCGTTCTTCTGGAAAATGAGTTTGCTTTCAGCTTATCCATTGACATACCATTACTTACATTAACTGCTTTTGTACGGTACTAAGTTTTGCATATTTTGCATTGCTAGATTCCGCATTTCTTGTTTATAAACGGTCGCTTATAAGCTTTCTGTGGTTAAAATAATTCGAAATAATCTATATCCACTTTGGAGAAAGTCTTCATAGTTAACCACTGGGGATACAAGGGCACATATGTACCCCTTAATTTTATAATGTACCTTTCCGATAAGCCCTATCCTTTACGTATTAAGCAGGACCCGCCCAACCCCGCTAAGCCACACCCCTCTATATCCTTTGCAGTTAAGCTTGATTACCAGAAAGGTCGTTTCAGTGGGTTTGACAAGTTCCAGATCGCGTTTATCTTAAAAAGTAAATGGAAACCTACTAAATCAGGATACGCATCCATGTATAGCTTATCTGAAACAACAAAAAGGCTTCCGGTAGTTGCCAAAAAGGCCAGTAAAAGTTGTCTAAAATCAACGAAAAGTCAAAGCTCGTAGGCTATCATTTCTGGCCATATTGAAAATGACAAAATCCCCAGATTTATACAGACAGTAAACTAGTCGTTTCACATTAAAAATTTTTAAGAATAAACTGTTCCAAAAAACATTACTAGAGTTTGCAGGCATAGTTTCATTTTCATTCAACGTCTGGGGAAAGCATTTAAAAATAAATCCCCTTCGGATTCTGGTACATCATTTGACTGAAAGTGTTTAGAAATAGTTTCAGAAATAGTAGCAGATAAGGCCAAACCGAAATGGAGGAACTGATGCGAATAACGAAATACTCTAAATCCTCATCTATATGCCGTGGCACTGGATTTCATATCCTCTGACAATTACCATATTTCCCGATTAAATTCCCCATCCCCTGGGGAATTATTTTTTCAAACTCCGATTTGCCATGGGGAATTAAACAGGGGGGGGGGAATTAAATCGGGAAATACGGTACTTGCATCTTGATGCACACAGCTAAAATGCTAAAATTCTAAAACATACAAAGAACATTGAATAAAGTCGGACTATGGCTTGAAAGATGTGAATGGTTTTTTTTTATAAACCGGTCGGTATAAAAATGGAAGTCATGCATGCATTGGAGGGGTGATTGTGATTGAGACTATCTCTAATCTCTACCAAACAACCACAACTACATTATTAATATTACCAAAAATCATGATAAAAACTTGCTATACATTTACTTTAATTCATTTTTTTATATTGATATAAAAAATCCACGATTTTAAACCTAAAAAAGCCAGGTTTTTGCTAAAAGGGTTTCTAAAGGTAATAAAAACTACAAAAAAAACCCCGTTAATTTATGAGAAACGGCTGGTTATTTCTGAGAGTGAGTTGAGTCGAGTGGTGAGCTGAGCACCATCGTGGATCGTGGTCTGTGTGGACCTTTGACCTTTGACCTTTGACCTTATAAAAGGGGTAGGGAAGAATCAAAGGGTAGATAGATATTCGTAAAACCTGGGTGGAGTAAATTTCGAAAATTTTGTAAAGTAGAGTAAAGTAGTTTGTTATTATTTAATTGATTTTGACAGTTAGAAGATTAATTAGTGGAACACAATAGGTTGTCCAATGCCAATGTCTCTTCCAATTTTTTAGTTAATCCAGGTCTCGGTTGTAGGACGAATTTTCGAAAATGAAAAGTTCAACTTTTGAATTTCGAAAATCCTTCGGATCGAAAAATTTGACCGATCACCACCAGAAATATATAATTAATAATTTCATCATCCATGAATGACATTTTTACATTTAATCAGAAATAGGGACAAGAAATTACAAGAAAGGAGTCGTTTAATAAATTAAATTGGAAAGGATAGTATTAGTTTAGTGGATTTAATTTAAAGCGTTGACTTGTAATTAAAAATCAGGATCGTTAAAAGAACTTGAAGTAAAAGTAACAGTTAGGCTGGATTTTGTATTGAACAATGAATCAAATAAATAAAACTAAAATTATTTTTTTTGTTTGGCGTTTGGCCTCCGTTTTTTTTAAAAGTAAAACCTCAACTTTGGAGGCCTCGGCCTCCGTTGGTGGTTTTTAAATGTAAATTTCCATAGATTTAAATTTTAATAAATTATTATTTCCCTGCTCAAGTTTACTAGCCCAATAAGTTCTTTCTTTTGATTACTTGAAAAGGTTAGAGTAAAAATTTGTTCTAATCGTCTTTGTTTATTTTCAGAAACATTCCAGTTGACAGTTGATCCATTCCAGGTGATAAGGTGTAGGAGGATCTAGATTTGCATATGAGAACTAAATTGTCTAAATAACTGACCCAGAGGTTGTCATTGTCATCATGCTTTTTGAGAAGTTCCGAGCGATATTCCCTGCAGCGGCCAAATTTATGAGCAAGAGGCCTGCCTACCAGAAAGTAATGGACCTTTAATAAATTAAATGAGAGTTGCTGAGCATGGAATTGTAATAATGTTGGATTTCGTTGTGTTTTAGGCCTTAACACCCCTCATGATATTGCATAGCGTGTCTCCGGTTGGGCAAAGTCAAAACAGGACGCTGACGACAAAAACGATTTCCAAAGGAATAGAACTGGTCACGACAAACAAAGAAATTAGCACCGTACCTGGAAACAGTTTCCAACTTGCTGCAAGTAGTCAGAAGGATGAAGAAAGGCCCCTGTGTGTTCTGCTTTGTTGGTTGATGTCACAAGAAAAGCATGTGATGAAGTACTCGAGATTCTATCTTGACCAAGGGTTCTCTTGCCTTACGGTCAGCATAAATCCCTGGCAGCTACTTTGGCCAGTTTCTGGCTCACAAGTAAGAAGATCTGTCGTTTCACGTATGATCCTGCTAGTTCAAGAAGTTTGGAGGAACCTTTTTGCAGATTTGATAAAATTTTTAATGACTTTTAGGTAGTCGCAAATGACATTTTGACCTTTCTCACGCTCAACAAAAACTACCAATCCTTGGTCCTGCATGGTTTCTCCGTGGGTGGCTATCTATGGGGAGAAGCTTTGAATGTTATGGGGAAAAATTTGCAAACCTATCAACCGGTGATTGATCAGATTCGAGGTCAGATTTGGGATAGTGTGGTAGATTTTGAAGGGATACCGAAAGGACTCCCACAAGCGGTCTTTCCTAAGAATGCTTTGCTGCGGACGAGTTTAGAAAAATATATTGTGTGAGTTATGAAACAAAAGTATTATTTATCGTTTTTCAGAGTTTAGAATCTAAACTGAACTGTTTTAAATTGTATTAGATATCATCTGGCGAAATTTCATGAGTCAGCGACGCAGCATTATATACAGTCCAGCGCAAGCTACCACGATAACATTGTTCAAGCGCCAGCTCTCTTTTTGTGCTCTTTGGACGATACTGTAGGGTCTATACAGGGAATTAAGAGAGTGTCAACAAAATGGGAATCTAAAGGGATGGACGTAAGGGTCATTTTAAAAGGCAGGGTTATTTACTAAACTAATAAAATTGAATGATTAATATAAGCAATCCTTTTTCTAACAGGTGTATATTAAGGCTTGGCAAAGTTCTCCTCATGTAAGTCATCTGCATCATCATCCCGAGGAGTATAAACGAGAAATGAAGGCCTTCTTGGCGAAATTGGACCTACTTCCTTATCCTGAAAAATTTGTTATAAAGGCCACAGCATAGTGCATCAACTCATGATTATGCTTTTTACTTTGTTATTTAAATCTCATTGCAATCACATTTGGATTCGGAATTACTCAAATAGATTTCTAATCAGGTAGAAAATAGTTCCCAGAAAATGTTATTGTGCAGACTGTTATTTTAAAAGAAATGGACCACATTGGAATAAATCAGAGATTGCAAATTCTAATTAGAGTTCATGGAAGAAACAGAAGTATTTATTTCATATAGTCCTTGCAATAAATGCTTTGTTCGAGATCAGTTTGATATAAAGAATTTGTATATAATATCGATTTTTTATGCACTCCAATTGTTTGCCCCCGAATTTTAGGCCATAGTAGTGGAAGACGCTACAGTTCCAACTCGTTTCCGTGCAGTCTCTCTTTCTACCAGTTTAGCGATATATATCCCGGCTTCAGATTCTCTCAAGTCTGGCATCATATTCAATTGACAATAAAGCGCTTCACATCCAACATGGAGAACCAGAGCGTGCAAGAGAGTTTTGATTGTTTTCAGCGGTGTAGTATCCCTTGTGTGAAATGAACTGAAGGGATGAGCTTTCATGAAAGCGTGGAACTCAGAAAGTATTCCACCCAGGTCCCATTGATATTCCTTTCTTTCAGTCCATACGGTGTATTGCTTCAGCAGCTTCCATTGGCATTTCATGACTAATTCCACCAAACGAGTTGGGTCTTGCACGTGAGAGGTCAAAGTTTCCCCCAACAAGCAGATAAGGGCACTGTAAGGGTAGTAAAAGTAGTGTTTAACAATTTTTGGTTATTGCACACCAAAATAAATATATTTAAGAAAACTTGTTGCGCACCAGGTTATGGCATTCGGATCCGCCTTCTCAATAATTCTAACTACCATGACATTGACAAGTTTAATGACTTGAGACGCATCAGATATGAGCTGAAGGTTGTTGTCGATGATAAGCGCCAACAATTGATAAATGATTTCCTTCAAGCTATCTTTACTGGCTCGTCGTGGCAAAAATTCGTCCTTAAATAGCTGTTAATAACGAACTCATTTAACTTAAACTTTAAGTTTTAGGGTAAATGAAATTTAGACTCCACTGCGTTTATTTTAATTGTTTACCACAGTGAGGATTGACACAACAGAACGGAAGAACTTATTAAGTTCTCCAACCCTTGCTCGATCAGAGTGGGCCAGGGCATGTTGTTGTCGTCTCATTTGAAAAGCTATCATTGAAAGCATCATATCCACACGACCAGACATTATCTATTTTCAAAGATAAAAGTTTAATATTACTTTATTTGCTTTATAGAATCATCGAGTATTATTAGTGTTGATAGAATTACCGTATTTACGGGAATTACTACCCTGGGGAGTTATTGTTTCAAAGCAAAAATTGAGGAAACTTTTAGCATATGAGTAAGATAGGCCGAATTTAATTTTTAACATGGAAAGGATAGTGAGTTATTTAAGGGGGGAGTAATAAACGGAAATACGGTATATTAGTTGACATACAGACGAAGTTTCAGGATCGATTAGCATCTGCTCTAGTTTCGAACAAGCTTCCATGGATTTTCGAAGATTCGGAATGCTGATCTGTGTAACGAGTAGATCAATACTTTGATTTGCTTGTGGTGGTGGTTCATAAGCCGCCTCAGGAATATTTGACCCAGAACGTTTTCGTATTCGTGGATTTTCTG
Organism: Hydroisotoma schaefferi; assembly: GCA_034682405.1. Lineage (NCBI taxonomy): Eukaryota > Metazoa > Arthropoda > Collembola > Entomobryomorpha > Isotomidae > Hydroisotoma > Hydroisotoma schaefferi. Next base: position 2,941 of record JAQFZX010001656.1, on the reverse strand, counting down.
ACGACATCCGGGTTCTAAATACATGTTTTCAAAATGATATTTTAAATGCTGAACTTTGTGTCGAATAAATTTGTAATGAACGTCACGAGTAATCTATTTAAAATATTTGAATGTACCGTCTTTGGGGAAGAACAATGGACTCTCCTTGCAGAAATTGGTCTATGTTGGTATCCATCAGCTCCAAAGGAGAGATTGGGGTCTCGTCGCGGAACATGTTATCAATGGCTTCGAAATCAATGCGGTACTTCGCTGGCAGTCTTGTGGTGGTGCTGGTGAGCCTATTAATTAAAAATGGGATCATTTCAGGAACTAGTTTAATTTTTTATCATAGTTTATTGACATTAATCAGTCAACGAATGATGCAGTTATATTGTCGAAAATAGCGTACACAAACCTGCAACTTTCAGGGTGTTTGCGATCAGACAGGGGCAACAGTTCGTTTTCATTTGGATACACAATAGTTGTGTTGAGGTTTTGAGGTTGATGAAATGCATTATCTGTCGGTGTTGGGGGACGAACAGGAGAAGCTGCAGTTGGTGGAGTAGAATACGGCGCTGTTGGTGATTGAATCTTTGGCGCAACTCGTGAAGTCAACGATGTAACAGGAGGTTTAGGTGGGCCATTTTTTATTGCTCGTTTGATTCGTTCTTCCAGTAATGATTGGTCCTTATCTGGAAGCTAAAATTACCAAACTCAATTAGACTCATGAATTTTGGAAGATAAGTCGTACTATTTATTTTATTACTAAAACAGATAGTACTTAAGTTTGTAGGAATCGAGACACATTAATAAGTAACTGTTACCTGACCAATCAATTTGTAAATTTTGTCTCCATCAACGAAGTAAGCTTTGACTACGGCATTCAGTGCTGAATTACGTACTCCGTTATCCCTGTCTGAGATTTGTTTCGCGATTTCTTTTAGAGCCGCAGCTGGAGATGGATGCATTTCTGTTATACCAAAACTTTCAATCATAGACCCAAGCTCATCCAAGCATTCCGATCGTTGACGAGCATTCTTGGAGCGTAACCCTTCCATAATGTAACAGAAGATTCTTTGTGCTGAATACACATCCAAAAGGCATTTCAGGATGTTATGGACACTGGCTCGAATGGTATCTTTCGACTCTCCAATTTTAAGTAGCAAATACGGTATAAATGCACTAGCTTCAAGATCCGGCATGTTGTAATGTTCTTCTCCAAGAGTGCGTAAGACTTGCCCGAGGTATTCTAAGATTCGAATCAGGACTGAGGGGTTAGTATCGAAGAACCGAAGAGTCGTCCATTTTAGAATCAGATCCAAATTGGCAGAAGTACCTTCTGGTCCTCGAGAGAATTCCTGAAGAAGATAGATAATGTATTAATTTGCTGCCCTCGTACTTTTACAGTACAAGCTAAGTGGCTGAAAGTTAATAACTATCACTTACCTCCTGCAATATATCAATAGCCTTTAGATGCAATTTGAAGTCCGAATGGAACATATTTGTTATTAAAGTTCTACCCAACCCAGCAGTCGTCATAAGTTCTTTAAGGAGATCTACGAATTCTTCCCTTGGAGTCGTAAAATTCCACTTTAAAATCCTCAGTTTCATTTCATCAGATATCCGTTGAGATTTATAACTGTTATTTGGTAGACTGTCCCCGGTCGGCTCTTCTATTGTTTTCTTAGTTGGTGTACTGCCTTTAGCTTTTGGTGCCACTCGACCCATCTTTGACGGTGCAGCTTTTGGCTCCACATTTCCATTCTTCGTACTCGCAGATCCTTTCCCAATCTTACTAGTCCTATTTTCATTTATCTCCGGTGCTCTTGCTTCATCAGATTCCTCGGTAGTTACAGACTAAAATAATAAACATACGTTGTCAATACTCAATGAATGGACAAGATTCAGTAACTGCTTGCTACAGCAACCTATATACCTACCTTTTGTTTCGACACATTCAAGTTCCCTGCTTTTGGAGGACGCGTGACGGCATTGGAGGATTTACCATTTGATTTCGCTGTAGTTGCGGGTCTGGCACCTTTTTCCTTGGTAGCTGTTATAACAGCTTTTTCTGCAAACTCTTTGACCTAGATTGATATGCTTGTCACTAAAGGTTTCTGAAAATCTCAAATTAAAAAACCATATTCATAACTTGAGCACATACCTTTGCCAACTTTATCGGTTCCATCTCGGTAGTAAAAGACGCTAATGCTTTTTCTCCTAGATGTTTCAAAGCAACACCGAAAGCTTCGGCGGCAGCTTCTCGCACGCTCTGATCTATAAAATGCAAGCATTGAATTATAGAGATAAGCCTGCTGTTACCATAAAGTCGGGACATATACCCGCTAACGTTAATTTAGCCGCAGATATCCATTACATGCTAAATAGGGATATCTCTCCCATGTTAAACAGGTTTCAAAACATCGTTTTTTGTTAGATCAACTGCGGCTATATGTCACAACTTTACGGTACTTATAATATTACTTTATCAAAACATTGTCGAAGGTATACCAGATTCATTCAAATTAGCAACAATTGCGGTAAAATATGGCTTCATTAATTTCTTGTCTGCCATGGTTTTTAGAGATGTCTTAGCAAATGCTCGGCTCAGAAAAGCATTGGTTTCAATTTTTACAGCCGGGTTCTTTGCTTGCAACGCCTGAACGACATCCTCCTGTATTGGCTCTAGCGAAGTCTGAAAATCCATGAATTGTTTTATTACACATACACACTTTAGTAAATAATTCGATAACGGTAACATAAGAGTAAAACTTACACAAGAAAAGCATGCATCGATAGATTCTCTCATTGCAGTTAGGACACCGATTTTTTTTTCCTTAAACTTTTCCAATATGGTGGAGATACAAGATGGGGCATAAGGTGAGAACTTCTTTTTCAATCCACTTGCTAAGCCACCAATACATTTCCCAGCTAAAGCTACAACTACAACATTGCTATCCTT
>JAQFZX010001655.1:0-26542 GCA_034682405.1 Hydroisotoma schaefferi | reverse complement strand
AGGATGTAGTGGTAAAGGAAGGGGACTGGTAAACTGTAGGGGGGGGGGGGCAAGGAGAAGCTGTGGTGGAGTGGTCAAAGGAAGGGGACTGGTAAACTGTAGGGGGGTGGGCAAGGAGGAGCTGTGGTGGATGTAGTGGTCAAAGAAAGGAAACGGGGTAGAGGAATGGGGAATAGGAACAGGGGTATATTACAATATTTAGAAAGCTGGCTAGCTTCCCTTGAGGTCTAGTATTATATAACATGAACATGGGCAAGAAAATCTAAAAAACTGGAGCTAATGTATGAAAGATTTCAGCTTGAAGGTTGTCAAGAATTTTCTACGAAACTGACTGAGGCTTAGCTACTAAGAAGGACAGGACAGGATGAAAGGATTGGTTCGAGATCCATAATAATATCTTCATGTAAAGAAGAGTCTACTGTACTGGTTGGGCATTGTATCTTACTTGAAATATGTCTATAAAGTACACACACTTTAAGATGATACTGTGATGGTGTGTATAATATGGCCAAGAAAGGAAATAGGGAGAAGATTACTTTTTGAGCCAAAAAGATCTTCCTAACTTTACCAGTGCACTTTGGGGAATACTTTAAATGTAGACCGAGAGGGTTGAAGCTCCTCCAACTAAAATCTTTAAATGGGTAGTGCTGAATAAATCATTCCATGGACAGAGGAATCACTTCAGTCCATCGCGTGATACAAAGGACAAGGTGGGTTACGGCCACAGCTCGAGGCTTATTAACGTGTTGGTAGACACGAGCTACAAACAAAAGAAGATGTGTAGTTGCATTCTATCTAAAAGCTTCGGAAAAAGTTAACCCAATTCCATGAAAAAATTCTCAAGTTAACGTCAGAGGAAAGGAATTAAATTCTTATCTCAGTTACAATTCCTTCCGGCTAAAATGAGAGAGATGCGTTGATTGTCATACATTTTACGCTTCAAATAACACTGCTGAATTTTTGTTTCAGTTAGATAACTAAACGACACTATGCTATTATGTCATAATATAGCCTACAAGAGTCTGTAATACTTTGATAATCACTTTGGTGGGGAAATTATCTGTGGTTTGGGTTTAAAAACGTCCACTTCTGGCGTTCTGGCAGTACGATTTCATGCAACTGGAAATGTTACCCAAATCACAAATACATTATCGACTGACATAATCCTAGGAGTTAAATCATAAACGCACGCAGGAAATAGTCAAGTTTCTATTTTATCTTAACCACTCCCTAAGTCCACACAAGCGGAGGAATTATTGGCCAATTTAAAGCATACTAATGCAGATGATGAGATGATTTATCATGGGACAAGTAAAGCTCATGAGATTTGGATCCATTAGAAATATTCTGTTGGATGAGGCAGATTAGGGACAGAACAGGATACAAACTCCAGCTAGTTTGTACCATCCATCTAGCTCTTGTGTTTCAAGTCAGTCATTGCAAATCCCCTGGCACATGAAGAGTCAGAGAAGGTCTGCTTTACTACACTAATACTCGTGCTGGCCAAACCGCTCCTGCTGTTAGAATATAATTTACTGGACATCTTTCTTTCCATCCAAATATTATTGAGTATCCAATACTTCTACCAACCAAACCATAATGTTCTACATGCTACCACCACTACGTTACTCGTTTAGACTAGAAACTCTAAGTGATAATGGATGGAACGAGAAGTATATAGTTTTGGCAAACAGAACTTCACTAAAAGGGAAAGTAAAAGTAAATCTCAGTTTATGGCTTATGGATGATGTTGCTACAGAGGGAGGAAGAAGCGCAGCATCCGATGAAAGCACGTGAAATCTAGCATTATGTTACTGTTTTCTACATGTTTATAAATAAAAACTAAGCAAGAAAATACTACATACACCGACAATTTTAAGCTCCGCCAAGCAAAATATCCACCCATGGGCTCCTATTTCTAGTGGGAAATAAATATAACAAAATACAAAGCATTTTGTACTCCCATCAGGATTCAGGATGAGGAAGATTTATAAAAATGTACGAAATTACATCAACTTTATAATATGGATGTTTCCTCCGTAACTACACTAAACACGGCAAGTTTGGAGATGGGCCAATTAAGTCACACCCCTTGTGGGTGGGGTCAAAGGTCACATTTACGTCAATGGTAACCCCCATCAACTATGGTACGTATCGTTGGAAAGGTACTTACTAGGGCATTTCAAAACAATGATAAAAAATTCTTCTGTGACACTCAGGTCAAAAGTTTTGACCATTACAAGATCATAATGGGGCAGAGTGAGACGCACCCACTACTACAAGTTCATTCGACCCTGTTTTGGCCCCATTGACCTTGGTCAAACGTTATGACCTTGCGAAGGTTTGAGATTATACTACCAAATGTTACACACAACGTCGACAACTTCGTACAATCTCAAAAATTTCTAATGGCCCCAAACAGCCCAGAATGTCTTACAATGTCCCCAACATTCCAAAATGTCTCCACAAAGCCCATAACACCCCAAATGTCTCCACTTGCCCCAACATCCCAAATGTCTCAACCAGCCCCTAACACTCCGAATGTCTCCACTTGCCCCAACATCCCAAATGTCTCCACTTGCCCCAACATCCCAGAATGTCTCAATTTGCCCCCAACATCCCAAATGTCTCAACTTGCCCCTAAATCCCCAAATGTCTCTACTTGCCCCTAACACCATAAGATGTCTCAACTTGCCTCCAATACCCCATGCAAGCCTTCCTTACGCACGTTTACAACGGTTTATTGTTGAAGTAAACGAACGAAAGTTATTGTTGGTAACTCAGGGGTGTTCCGGTGAAGTGAAGCCCTTCGCTTCAACACACCGGCGAGTTTTATGTTGAATCACTACCCAACTATCCATTAAAATAACAGCAAGTGTATTTTGATACAACATGAGAGTACAGCAAAATACTGAAAGAGTTTTACTTTCAAGCTAGGCAGGCAAGGATGTAATAATAATACAGGTAGTCTACCGATAAAAGAAAGAGTTATAAAAATGCTGGTTCACGAGGACAACATTTCAGTACTCGCAGTCACATCTCATCGTTATATTTTTGCTGAAGTGAGGGTCTCAAATACTAGGAAGGGCTGGGATCCTGTAGCGAAAAGTGTATGAAAGCTTTTCTCAATTTTCTCTGAAAGTTAACCGTGACAGTAACAAATAAGCTGTATATTTATACGAAAAGGATATGGCTAGCTGGAGGAAGTCTGTATGGAAATTTTCTAGGCCAGCAGCAGAGAGAAGAGTTTGGCATTTCATCGCAATGTCTTTTGTGTGCTTTCATTCCATTCCCGGAAAGTATAAGTTAGGATGAAAGATTCGGAGGAAAAGTTTTAAAAGACTGGATTCAAAAAGCGGGATCGAAATGAATCTGTCTTAACCCGCAAATATTCCACCGTAATGCATACTGACAAATAATTCTAGATAAGCTTTTTAAAAGGAAATATACTTCTTTTTATATGGACTCAGAGAAAGAGTAAGCTTCTGCTTCTACTGTCTACAGACTGGGGGGCTAAAATACCCGTTGGGGTTAAAATTTATATTCTGGAGCAGATAGCTTTTATGTTATTCCTTTATATTGGTACAGTAATTCCACGTTTACTTTACTTCTTGCTCAATATTAAAAACGGATTCAAACAAACAAATGGGCAGAGAACGCCAAGCAAACTGTTTGCAGTGGCGCTGTGACTGTGACTGAGAGATTTGGTTTGAGATACTAATCTAACCCCGTTTTTTAACGGGGAGAGGAATCACTATAAATTATACGCGATGATCACCCCACGCGTCAAAGTACCTGGCCCATTATTATACTACGGCACCTAAGCCCGTCTGCCGGTAAATAAGACGAGCCCTACGAGATGCTGAGGAACACTTACAACCTATGAGGGACTAGCCCGACCAAACTAAACGGTAGCACTTTCTTTTGTACGCAATGGAATGACACAGCAGTCATTATTTATTCTTTTCGTTCAGCAACTCCTGCTGCTTGTGGCTACTGTACATACATAACTACAGGAATACATGGTCACAGTATAAAATATAGTAGTAGCGTACATACTAAAAGGAGTGGTGGTTAGTTGGGTTATTGTAAAAGCTGTAAGCAAGTTTTACTGCTGCCTCAAGCTAACGTCTTTGAAAGCCCGAGCGACGTAGGAAGCAAGGAAACTTCTTTTCATAATGTCCAGATCTTTATCAAACTAATTTTCCTACGTATTTTCCTTCTTCGCTGCCTACGGTCTTGAGCTTGTTTGTACCTTTGTGCCTATTCACCGATATTTAGAATTCAGCAAGAAGCTACGGAAAATCATTTATTAAAAAGATAAGCTGAGCTGAGCTATAATGTCCAGAAAGTATGTTAAATATTTTATTAGAATAGTCTTAAGATGGGATCGATTGACGTAAAAAGAAATGGTAGTGGCACACTTCGAGTAAAGCGCTTCTTACTCCGTTTTAAAACTTGAAAAGATAGCTAGAGCCAAAGCCATTTGATTTTAAAAGCCCTGAACTGTCTTTTAAGAAGCAACCGCGCTAGCATAAGATGCTGTTTTTAGAGTTTCATATGTACAAGAAATTAACGACTGAAATTGTTATTAAAGTAAGGTTATCTCCAATCCAAATATTACCATATTATTACTATAAGTACAATTTCCCTACAAACCTCACCATAAATCTATTAATGAAGACAAGCCTCTTTATAACTGTACCATGAGTGGAGCTATCTAATGTTTCTAATTTAAATGAAACTTCATATTAATCATTTAAACCCGTTTATTTCATAATGGATAAACACCATTACCATTGCCCTATTGTGGAAAGAAATAATGCTTTCACTCTATCTATTGTATTATACCAGCTCCTTCTTTGAATCCCATCTCCAACAACTAACAATCTAGCCAAAAAGGGGAATTAAGACCTATAACATGAGATGACAAAAGGATTATCCGAGGGTTTTCAGCTTTCTTATGTCAACAAAAGAAAAGATTATGCCAAAAGCACAATGGTAATAACAACAACCACGAAACAGTGTATTGTGATCTTTTATCTTCTGTTAAATAGCCAATTCAAATATTATATTGTATATTATTACTCCCAACAACTAACCAGAGAGCGAGAGACAGCCAGAATACAAAGACGAGGAAATAAGGCTTATGACTGAAGGGCTTAATCTAGAGTTCCGAAATTAAATCTAATTACTTCCACATAAGTATAGTTTAGTAACAAATGCTTGAATTATTAGCAGTGAGCACAAAACATCCTCAAGGTGAATATTTCGTAAAAAAAAATGTGCACAAACCTACATTAAACAATCGCCTCTCCTTTTCATCTTTCATCTTCGATATTATGAGTATGAATGCGTATCCTTCCTACTTGGTCCAGGACCTTTCAGAAACTCTTAGAAAAAGTCCTTTCCTGGAGATTGGTCCTTTGAACATTTTTGGAGTCCAATTAAAAATACAATTCCATTATTTCTGGTCAAATGTGTAAGTCGAAATTATGAACTTTCAACAATAATAGACTACTTTGAAATTAAAATTTTGCTTTATAGTATTTAACAAAAAAATTACTTTTATCAGCAATGTAATGGACGTCATTTTAGTACACAAATATGTTCATACTGTCTGTATAAATGTTTCAAAATTAAAACTATTAAGCATACAGCTTAGACTTTTGTAAATTATAAAGCTTCAGCTTTTATTGGAATAGGGTAAACCCAAGGACTATGAAATAGCCAGTCATTCTATACTACAAACATTAGTGGACAAATGAAATTGCTAGTTTTGTTTAATTTTAGAAGCCTATAGAGCTTAGCTGAACCTAGTGATATTGCAGATGGAAAATCGCCACAGGATGTCCGCTTTCAGCATTTCTAGCTGCAGGGCTGCACTACCTAGTCCATTCATGAGAAATAACAGTCGGGGTAAAACTAAAAACTGAATTAGTAAAGAAAGAACAGACGCTTGAAACTGGATACGAAGCGACACAAAACCTTGAGTTAAATAATTGTATTGCATTCTATCTTCCCTTTTTATAAATGATGTATTATAGCTTTGTGTTACAGTACAAATATTTTATTACTGAAGTGGCCAAAGGCCACGAGAGACTGGAAATAAGCTATCTATTATGGACAAACAAATATAAAAATATGAAATATCATTCAATCATTACGGAAAGAAAACAACCGATCGAAGCTGGGAAAGTAGTATTAAAGGCTTATTTAAAAAGCATCTCCCTACAAAGACTCCAGCTTTCCTCAAAGCTACAAAGATCAGATGCCGGAGAAGTAGGTTATTATTTGATTACATTATTTTTTTGGGGAATGAAAGGGCCACTAAAATGATAGAAGTACGTAGGCGGGCTCAATAAGTCACAGTTAGAGCAGGCAGAATTAGATAGAATGGCTGAAGAATGCGGTAGGTAAACTCAATCTAGTAAGGTAACTTTGTCATGTAAGTCGGTAGTAAAAGTCCAAATTTTTCCTGTTATTGAACTCTTAGAATCATCTCACACAGTTTGAAGTCAACGACAGAAAAGATTTTATCGAAACACGGAGTCAAGACAAGGACAGATTCAACTGGTGGTGGTAGGTCGCTAGCAGGGTTGGCACGATCTAACAAATCTCGTTAGAATGCTGCACATGATAGACAAATTAGAAACACAGCGGAGCAGTCAGTAGTAGGGTTGATGTTTGGAGACACTGCACTGCACGTGAAGGTATCGTATGTGTAGTGGATACTGTAATGGAGACAAAAGGCTGAAATGCAGTGAAATAAATTTAATAAGGGCATACACTAAATTAAACCTCTGAAATAATCTCAAATACAACTAACGGACGCCCGAAATTCTCGTCCCCGTAATATGATTTAAATAACAAGAAAAAGATACCTTCCTGAAAATGATTGAAGTACGAAATGGTTATTGCATTGCAGTCCTAGCCTCAGTAGCCCAGTAGGTGAAGTAGTAAATGTTGAAGCACGGATTCTGTTTCCACGTACATATAAAGTACTTTTCTAATCTGCTCAAAACCTTTCAAAGCTTTTAAAGGTATTGATGGGATGAGAGTTAAAAGCTTCAAAAAATTTCTTTCAACCTTTAAGCCCAAAGCTTAACGATTGCTTTGCCTTTGTGTAGCAAAATTAAATTGACTTAAGTGTGTTAGAATTATTGGACAAGTACTGCACATCACATTTCCCAAGAGTACGAGTCAAATGGTTCTGAGGAATTGGATTTCTTGGAAAGAATCAAAGCCATAACCAATCGTTAAAAATCACAAGCCCATTCCCTATTATGTACTTGATCAAATATGCATGTTCAAAGAAACTATAATCTCAACCTCCTTTTGATCATGTAAAGTGACTTAAAGCAAAACTATTTACTCAAAAGCTAGAATCACAAATTCAAATAAAGGAGTTGAAGCACTTTTCAGCAGTTTAGTGACTTTCTTTGAATTGGCTTAATGGCTTGTAGTAGAATTATTGAGAAAAATCTCTAAAAATGTCAAGGAGGCTTCAACTTGACTAAAAGGTTCCAGCTCAACTCGTTGTTAAGCTATTTAATTTGAAATCTTCAAACTTATTTCAATTTACACTAAATCCTCGGGAATTGGTTAGTAAATGGTTTAGCCAAATTTATCAAATACAGACTGTAATTGTTCCTGAAAATGTAACATTTAAACTAAAGGCTTCCTATTTACTGTTCAATACTAAAAAAAGAAGTAAAACATAAACCGTTTGTCTCTAATAGATCTTGTGCATCTCAATAGTTGCCACTAGCTAACTACTACTATAACAGGGACAGTGAACGTTAGACACTATTACATTTTAATTTTCCAATTCATTATCAAATAAAGATATTCTTTAAAGCCCTGTTTGAAGAAACAAGTTCGAAGATAAAAGGACATTGGCTGATTAATTGAGTAGGTGATCGTGCATGGTGATACAAATTCACTCATGAGTACACAGCACTTAACAGTTATAGGCATGTACGCTTTATTTGTTCACGGAGTGAATTGCTCAGACAAACATCCCAACTAGAAATAGAACAAGAGCTGGATTGGAAAACTTTTGTGATATAAATTTAAATTTGTTGGATCTTTAATGGACAAGTATTTCAATAATGAACAAACTTTGATGCAAATTATAGGATTTAGGTAAGACAGCAATGCATTTAATGACATTGAGTTTGTTTATGAATTACATTTAAGGACGAGGTGGGTCTTAGCAATAAAATAAACCGTCATTTTAATCATTTCTTCCCTAACCCAACGATGACGTTAAATCTCACCCACCTAGCTTACTATATTCTTCAAGCCAAGCAACATCTTGGTAAAGACGAAGCTTGTATTAGAAAAGTTTGACCAAGACTTACTTTCATATAGTTGTTCGTAGAAGAGCAGACCAAGACAGATCTGGGTTTTTTTTTACCAAACTGAACAATACCTAAGAGGAAAGCTATAAGTAACTTAAGACAAGGCTAGCGTGCATCACAAATAAAACAGCTCAAGAAGAGATACGGATGGACACTTCCCTGGCTGTCATTCTGTCCAGAAACAATTGTGTCACAACTAATGAAAAAGGAACGCCACCCGCATGACTAACCGACTGGAGACTTCACAATCGAACCGTGCACTAACAATGCATGAGTAAAAATGGGTTGCTTGAGCCGTGCTAAAGAGTTCGTTTTAGTTGGGTTCCTGGAGAGAATTAAGTTAGACTGTCGTTTAAATAACATCTACGACGAAATGCTTTCATTAAGTTATCCAATTTCCCTCAAAGCTAACTCTCTTGTAGTAGCAAAGTAATAAATATTATTATCGTGATTACATATATGAAAGCATATTGAATGAAACCTTACACGCTTGAAGCTGAAGCCTTCAGAACTCCCGTTTTCTATTTGTTTTGGAGATTTTATATTCCGTTACCCAGAAATCAATTTACTCCTTCCGTCTTCGTCTATCGTGAATGACGTAAAAGACTAAAAAATGAAGTAAAAGAAAATACAGACAAAGGCCACAAAAAATCACTTTCTATATTCATCGTCAAGTATTTCTTTCGTGTGCAGTAATAGTGCTTTAATGGGACGAAGAAAGATTTTAATTGTGATTGAATGACTGTTGCTTTTTTCAAACTTTTAATTCATATGCTAAGGAATTAAACGCAGAAATGGATATAGACAGAAACGAAAACCCATTTTGTATCATGATGCAAATCCATCACAAAGTAAAATGGAAAGCTTTTGAAATGGAATTATGCATTTTAAGCTTACTGTGCATTGTGCTTAAAATGACGATTATGCTTGTATTGAATAAGCAATAATACTATTGATTTAATGTACCGGTAGCACAGCACCAAAAATACAATTGTATGTTTCCATTATCCGGATAAAATTCATCTCAAACATCATAAAACCCTTCAAAACGTCTGCGAAAATAAAATGAATACCACTACATCGATTCCACGACTGTTCAACCGAAAATCTTTTCTAAGCATTTTCTTACCCTAATAATGTTTCGTCTAAATTTCTCAACCACTTGCCACCGAAGATTCTCGTGCCTTAAACTGATGGCTAGTGTTACTATAAGAATCATGGTCCCTGCAGTCTGAATGAGTAATGCAATCTACACAATATATCTAACTGCTGTTCGTGATGTCATTTCATTACTATTTCATACATTAGAATCCTCTCTTCCGTAGAAAACTTTCTAATCCACCAACTGACTGACAACCAGTCACTGGCATATCCGTCCAACGTCCACCGGCCCACTATTCTTACATTTAGTTCTATTATATACATTTAGGTAATCCCAATTATCTGACATCACCAGCCTCAGCGTAACAGCATCACATTGAGAAAGGCACTACTACTAGAAAGGAAAAGGATGGAAATAGAATAATCCATATTACATTCATGGTTCATGGAATATTAATTCTAAGAAGAGTCCAGCGTTGGCCACGCCAGTATTCGCTCCACACTCCCTTCCTACAAATCGCTTGCTAGAAAAGAATCATGTTATAAAATCCGGATCATTGTTTGCCGTATATTATGCATCGAATGAAATTGGATCAATGAATAGGAAATTGACCACCAGCTGGATGATTTATTAAATTCCTTCCTTGCGTATAGTAGATAAGCCCCAGCAGATATAGTCATCTAGTGGTTAGTCACCATTATGTTAGTCTCTGCGTGACGTAGCGGTCTGATAGCAAGTAGTAATAGTAGTACGCACAGCTATGTTGAACGGATAACCAAAAATGTCAAATTACTTTATGTAGGAGACAAAAATGAGATAAAAGCATATATTTATATATAAGTAGAATAAGAGGTTTCTTTTTCACACCCTTTCAATTTCTTAACGGTGGTGGCCAACTGAATGGAATTGGAAGTAGAAGGAAGGATGGATGTAAGGTTCACTAACGATCCCAATTGATATCCTTCCTCACATCGTTACGTCTTTGGTCATAAAACCTACGGGTGTAGCTGCCAGAGCCCATCCAAGGGGGTTTTTTAGGTACAAGGATTATTGCAATAAAAGATGTGGGGGCCCCGCCCCTACACCCCGTTTCTTATTTTCGATCCTGTCCGGCATCTTTCGTACGCGCAACTTTACGTTTTTTTCACGCAAAACTGGACCCTCAAATGTTTCATTTCTATCCCTTGGATTTTATGACCCCCACGGGTCCTTAACTGGACCGATCGGTCACAACTGTTGCACTGAAACTAGTTAGCACAGTTGCCACCAGTGAGCAAAGTTTCAGAAAGATGTGTTGTGTTTGTCGAACCAGTGGTGGTTTTATGACCCCCAAGGGCCTTTACCTTGACGGATTGGTCTAAAACATTTTGCACAGCGCTTAGTTGGCCCAGTTGCCACCAGTGTGCAAAGGTTCAGCCAAATCGGCTAGGTAGGTTCTGAGTAATGACGCGGACGGATATCATTGGTCGTTTCATAAGCCCTTTGGATGGGCTAAAAAGGCTACAAAAACATACAAGCTTAGAGACATATCATCACTGTCGTCAGCTTAGGAGAAAGTCTGCTGATCTCTACATACTTTCTTTATTATTTGGTCTCTAAGCAGAACTTGCTACGCTTGATTTTTTTTATAGGTACGTGCATATGTGTAATATGTAATGTACTTTTAACTCTTTGCTGTACCATCGCATTGTGTAATACGTTGAGCTTATTCTTTGCATGCGTTCAATCAATCAAACGTTTTTAACGCTGCACAACCTCTTCTTATCCATTAAATCCCATAATTATATTTTTATCGTGATTTTCTTTTCCCATTTTAGCAAAGAGCATCTTAAATAAATTAGAAACCGGAATTTACTTAACTAAGGATTGAATATTCTGAGGAAATAAAAAAAGGAAATGCGAACATGTTTTTAGTTGCGATAAAAATAGCAAAGTAAAGTATACATATTTTAATTACTCTGAAAACGCAGGTTCGCTTTTGTTTCTGCTTTAGTCAGAGGTTTAGTTGAATAATTTAAAAAAGGAAAGGGAAAAGAAGAAACTAATTCTAGTCACTAGTGAGAAAAATTACTGAAGACAATAATTAATCTTTCTATTTTCTTCCGCTTACAAAGTTTACTTGTTTTTGTAAAAAGCTCATCTGTAAATGGAAAAAGCAAAATCCCAAGAACAGCAAGTTAGTAGTCCCCATAGACTTATGGAGTAAGGAAGCGTTGTTATTTTTCTTACAGATTTTTTTTCATCAGATCCTAAATATGAATTCGTTCTGTAATATTTTAAGGTATAAAGAAAGTTATTGTCCAAGAAGTGAGATAAGTTCGAATGCTGTAGCCAAGAAGAGACGACCTGTTAATACGTCAAAAATAACGAACCAATATTATGCTACTTTAAAGACAAAAAAATTCATATTCATTTTTATCGATCACTCCGTACTCCCGTTCATCCAAAAATCTTTCTCATTAATTAACCAGCATTTACACTACCACTACATTATCATCCCAAAATTTTTTCAAAACGTGCAATTTCATCATTCCCATTCGTCTGCTTAGCAGATTATGATCTATAAATTAGAATATTTCAATGCTAAAAAAAGTTAAACCCCACATTTTTTCATTTTCAAGCTAAGGAGTTTGGACAAAATACAATCTTTTTAGGAAAGACTTACTGTGAAAGTTTTACAAGGAAAGTACTAAGCAAAGCCCCTCCGTTGTGCAACTACTAAGCACAAGCTTTTAAAATTAATAAGCTTATTTAGTTTGAAAGGAAAGTCTGCCTTTGCATCTACAAACGGTGAAATGTTCTTCCTTTTTTCGTCCATCTCAGCTTGTAATGCCAACTGCCATTCTCACAAATTTATTTCAAACTTTAAATAGAGATTGTGCAAGGAAAAGTCTGCTGGTTGTATTGTCAGCCTTTAAAAACTGCATGCCACTGTATTTTCAAGCGAAATAAATTGTATCGGAAGCATTTTATCGGGAATTCACCAATCAGCTCGAAGAGAATACTTACCAAACAAACGAGAAAGTCACGTAAAGCAATTAATAAATGGCAAGTAACTGAAAGTCGGGAGCAGTAAGGGTGTTGTAGAATGGCCAAAGAAATATAATTTTAGCTAAAAGTACGCACATAACTTACTATTACAGCCTAACCTGTGCAAATTAATTGCAACGACATGTACCAGGCACACCTGCCTTTGCTAAAAAGAACGGGCTAACTGAAGCAGAAAGAAGCTACATATCTAGAATCTAGACTAACATTTTTTGTAAAGATACTTGTAATAGTGCTGGGTTACTTGCACAAGTTGAGTAGTTCTCTTTACCAAACCAAGACCGTCGTCGTCTCAAGTCTACTCTAATTTAATTACCTTGACAGGACTTGGTGAGCTCAAAAAATATCCTATAATGGATTTTCTAATGAGTTAACCTAGTCCAATCTAAAGATGCATTATCTTTCTTACATAAGATCGCTCACCCACATCATCTATCTATCAACTTACTAGTCTATCAGAGGTGCATGTTAACTTGTAGAATGCTAAAGAACGTACACATTGAACCTTCAGGAAGAATCATTTATCCAGAGGGAAATTTTGGTCTTCTGAAGTAAGCATTGAAGACTTGGATGAGCTAACACAAAATACTCCACCTACATTCAACAAGCTTTTCCCTATTCTTTGCCTTTCTTTTGCAAAGTAATAAGAAAACTTTTCTCTCCCTTGTCGATTGCGTTCTCGAGTAAAATGGAAAGTCAATGAGAGCCTCAAATTTGAACAAACCACTCAGTATAAAAATGAATGTGTTCTTCCACATTATTAAAGTTATTTTTAGTTTTTTAAAAGATAGATCAGGCATGCTATATCCACAATGTGTGGGTTGAGTCTAATAAATGGGAGAGATTGAAACATGATATGATAAAAAACTGGGAAGTATTAAAGTTACTAACTACACTATGCTGCTATTGGTAGACTTGTATGCACTCAGTTTTGTTCGGAGAAATATTTTCTCCACGGGTAGAAATAATATAACATAGGTAACATCCGCCCGTGGTCCTTGATTTTTGTGACAAGTGCTTTTCATAGTCAACCTTTAGCAATAATACTAAAATATGCATGAGATCAAATGCCCAATACAAGTTTAACTAGCTGTATGACGCATATCATACAGCTTCGTCATCCTATTTTAATCCTAACACAAACCCCTGGCAAAAAAGGAATGGTGGACATAAAAATTTCATAAAAATTCTTCATCGTGTTCATATCATAACAAACGGTGTAAATATTCAGTAATAACATAGAAACCAACAGTCACCCGCAACTATGACATATAACCCGTGGTATCAGTACCAGTAATAGTTGTCTCAATAATGGTTCACATTCTTGATGATGAATCCGCAGCAAAATGGTTTTACTACCAGTTTTGCTCCTATCTCTGACTCAGGATCTGCTGAAACTATCAACAGAAGCCAAATAAAGGACGGACACATTGTATCAAACATAAAAACCAAACGGCTGAATTCTTTTGAAACCATTTCCGTGTCTACTTTTTCCCATCTTACTCCTGAGAGTGTTGAGAGAAGGCTGGCATGAGCTGTATAGTGTTTACTTTTTTTAAACTATAGAAGACTTCACTCTTACCATCCTAAATTCCTCTAATTTCTCCATACTGACTTTTCCCCAACTAGTTTAAGTTTCGCTACATTAAATTTCTCACAAGCGAAAAAAGAACAATGCAATCTTATGATATTGGTAGCAGTAGTATAGGGATGCATTCAAACATGAAAGTTTTCTTTACATAAGAACGGAAAGTATTTGCACCTAAGCGACGTTTAGGAGGTCCATAGAGAATAGGGTGAATATAAACTTCGAGTAAGCTCCAACAAAGTCATCACTGACTAACATTATTTAAAATTCAGTATACGAAACCACAACTTGAACTTTGTGCAGAACAAAAAGCAATATAAACCAATAAGACCACCACGATATAGTTCAGGTAAGCATCCAGATTAGTAAATGCAAAAAGTTTGCGTAATTCAGTTACACAAATTCCCTTGAAAGTAATTTATTAGTAAGCCAAAGTCACTTATAGGTAGATAGGAGTAAATAAATCCGTATTTGGCAATTCTAGAGGTAAATAATGGGTACTATACCCACTGGACAGATACATTTTCTTCAGAAAAGTTGTGTTTTTAGCGGTCCGTGGGTCATAAACTTTCACCGAGTTTTCACTAGAATGAATGGGACCTGATGAACTTCGATCTTTTCGTACAAGGTTTCAGGGTTAGTGGATTTTATTTCCCCAACCAATAACTTGATAAGGTACATATTTTTCTGAAGTAACCGTTGCGTTGTTTCGATTGAAAATATGGGATGTACGATACAAGTCCACTTCAAATGTCATTTTCACTCCTCCTGCTTGTGACATGACATGACATGTTATAGTGGGATCTTGAAACAGGGTCAGCCTATTGTGGTTTAGTTATACGCAAAACGAAACTACTACTATCCAAAAACTGCATTCTCTAGCATAGTAAGTAAGGTAAAAAAATATTGAAGATAGACAAAGCCTTTTCTGCACCCACAACTTACCATCATGAGTAGTAGTAGTAATAATAGTATAGTAGCATAAAAATAGAAGTATGAGATGTATCAAAAGCCTTTCCAAGTTCTTCTAACAGGAAGTTACAATAAATGTATACATTTACGCAGACCCATAACATCAGTAAGAATCAAAACCTCTTCCGTTGGCTGGCCAAAATGTTGTACCGTCCCTGTGAAGTGGACACGGGTTGAATCCTTGAAAAGGTCACATTACAAGCACAAGCACAACACCCTCCCCATTTGTACACTAAATTACACTTTTTATTGCATTAAAGGTGGACAAGCAAAATGTATTTGGTTCGAAGTGGTCACTCATCACCTTCATGCCACTGAAAGTTTGGCCCGTAGCCATTCGCCTGAGCGAGAAATTTTACACTTTATACTCTAAACATTTCTCTAACCTTTGTTGCCCTTATGGCATTGTTTAGACTGTTCTCATTCAATGTTGATCTTCAAATTGTACCAAAAGCGTGACCCTATTTTGGCTTGAGATTTATTCCAACTACTTTACGAATGTTTACTACTAGTGACTCTACTACTGCGATAAAAACAATAGCTCCTATTTCTATTTGCTCTAGTGTATCCCACTTTCATTTTTTTAAACTGCAATTGTGTCCTTGCACCTTAAAACGAGCCTCTTGGCTCACAAATACGTCAGGAGGAGCTAATTTTACGACAACCAGGAGATACTTTCTAAAATATATTAATCTTACTATCTATATCAGAATTTGCCGTAAAATAACCCGCATACTCCATTACATACTGTAAAAATGAAACATTTTAACCATGATCGCTAATAAATAACATAAGAGAGATCAACCTTTGGGGCCTTTAAAATATCTCATCCAACAACCCATGCATTGTCAATGGGAAATTCATGTCCCAGTACCTATTTCTAATGCGGTTCACATACGAATCTTCTAATTTTCCTTATCGTGCTTTCCCAATCATCTATAATATTATCCATAACAATTCCACCAACCATATACTTACATGATTACTTCATAGAAAGACCTAAAACGGGGAACTTTATAGGCGTCTTGTTTAGAAGAACCTAATAACTTTCACCTTTATGTCACGGTTAATAGTTGATGGTCTTTGCCATCTTATACGTCTTCGATTCTACCAGGCATATACACTTTGCCTGAATCGCTTGCTTTCCTCTAAGGATTTTCCTATCTCTTTCATCTCATCTCGTCGATTGAGTGTCTAACTGCTCGGGAGTAAACTCTTATTTAGCATCAGTCTGGAAGAAAACTGGGAAATATATTTCCTCTGGGAATTTGTTTAATAATTGAGCATTAGTTAAACAGCCTAAAACATTATTTGGCTCTAACTACCATTTAGTTTCCTCTCATTCTGAGAAGTGTCGCACGCGAAATGAAACTGAAATTCTGAGAAAAGAGAAAAGTCGATTATCTGCATCAGGTGAGATAAAAGTTAAGAACATTGCTGTAGCCCAAACATGAAAGCTACTTATATTATAGGTTAAGCTTCTTTTGCTGCATAACTGTTGGTAAAAAAAGTATCTCTATTTTGAGGCTGATGAAGAGATATTGGAACGAAAAGAACGGACAGGACAGACCTTTTGTTTAGCCATGGACAGAAGCCAGTATTAAATAATGCAACTCGGTCGCTTGAACTGAAGCACGAAATGCTAAATTAAGTTTAAAATAGCGACAGAATGGAACTGTCAGTTACCTTTCCTTGTAATGACACCGCTGGCCGTTTGTCCTTGAACATCAGTTTGGAAATTAATGGAGAATTTGATTATAATGATATTCTGTAGTGAATGCAGCAGCTAGGTAACATACTTCACAGCGGTAGTTCTAATTGGCAGAGGTTCGGAAGTTCAGAGGTACAAAGCAATTATAGCATATAATATCTAAAGTAAGCAAATGGATATGACGCTAGAGCAAGAGATTATATTCAACGGTACGGTGCACATTCATACGAAATGCACCTGTTTTTTTTCTAGAGTCACATATTTGAGTACACCATATGCACAAATGCTGAGAGCAATTTTTTGTATCAACGTTATCTGTGTGTTAAAATTTCAAAGTTTGATACTATCAGGGGACAATTTACAGAGTCTACAAAGTGAACCACACAATTTTCTAAGAACTTTCACTTTAAGATCAAATAGCCAAAGGTTGAACTCCAAAATCTGCGAATTCCATTACATATTTCTCCATATATTTTACAGTAGGGGTCCCTCTAAAAATTTCATTATTTGGATACGAAGCAAAAATCGATTTCCCCAGAAATATCAGCCTTACTCATAACAGAACAGAATCCAGCTTTCTATGTGTGAAGCCTTTTCTTTTAAGTCAAATTATACCCAGCAGTTCTTCCTCTTCACTGGTGATCGTGGTACAAAATTGGCCCACTGGTTTTGCCTGGCATTGAGAAGAAGATAGCATCAAGAAAAATATGAGTTTGCTAAAGAACAAGGAATGCAAACTCGCTTTTGACGTCTCTTCTACTACACTTTCTTGGAAACAGACTACTGCTTACAGAGTGTGTCATTACTATAAATTATAATTATTATATTATGCATACCATATCAGTAAATATTTTTATCTGCATACATGTATGGATTTGATAGTACATCGACGAAGCAGAACCTCATATGGAATCTCTGTCAGTTGCAAAGCTCCAGTTATAATTTCGTTTTTGCTTATGAAGTAGAAAATTTGATGAAAGACGAATGATGGATTGTTCTACTTGGATCTTTCATATAGCCACGAAACCCTACCACAAAACAAACCAACCACTACGAAACCAACCATCAATGTTGCATTTTAACATTAGTTTTTTTATATTTTCAGAATTTTCACAGCATTATCATCACAGACTCTGAGTGCTGAGTGTGCTAAATTATTGTACCGGGGTTCATATGCATTAAATTTGCTGATGGAGGATAAATACCTTAAGCTTTGTGGAATAATGTAAATGAATACCGAGTTAGCCGTAAGCTGAAATGTGTTGAATTGTAATAAACGGATAAAGTTCTCTACCAAAACCAACTAACCAACTACAGAATATTTGAATACCACTGTGGACTTACCACATTCTGTATCATAGCGGTCTGTACTGATCCACTTTCCATTCAGACACATCAGGGTATGTCCGGACCTAAGAATATACCCTGGATTACACGAAACGTCTGCTTTGGTTCCATTAGAATACGCATCATCATACGGCCTATCATGGACTTCAATCGAACCGTATTTAACTTTTCGTGGAATAGGACATGATGACAGGCTTGGCTCTATATGCAGAGAGAAAGCGATGAAGAGGAGTAATAAAAGCCATTTCTGATCCCTAACTGCAGCACAGCAACAGCCGGCCCCGTGAGAAATGTACCCGGTTCTTATCATATTTGCTTAATTTTGCAGGGTGACTGCTGCTAAATGTACAGAAAAGTAAGGGTGATTTCTCAAAACGGCGAGGCGTTTTTTCCAAGATAAAATCTCTAATTTTTTTCTACGTCTAAGGCTCAGTTGCAGACCCTTTGTATCATATCATCCTAGTAGTACGGACAAAGATGATAGAATAAGATGTAAACTTCTTAGTTTCTGAAATTTTTTAAAGTCAAGATGTCAAGAACCAGCTAAGAAGATCGACAGCAGCCATTAAATAAACTTCTTGTTTACGCTTCCAGCGTTTTCTTACAAAGATGAACTGAAGTTTGCAGACAGTTCCTTTATTTTATTTCTTACAAGTTCAATTCCATATCCGAAGGAAAGTAGATAAAAATGTATTTTGAAAATCTCCTTCAAAATTTTTTCCCTTTTGCGTTTTAATACTTGTATCTTCTATCAAAGTTTGTGTAGAGAATTTCAAAAAACTTTTTAAATCATCCAGATGCTCTGCGAACAAAATCAGTTTCTTTCGCATGAACTTTCTTTTCAATTTGTTTCTCCGATCTCAATAGTCCACAACTCATGAACCCCTCAATGCTGGTTTGTTTTTTATTTTTTGAGTAGTTTGATCTTACTTTTTATTTTATTTAGTTGCTCGCAAGGTTATTCTATTATTCCTTCTCAGACAGAATAGAAAGTTTTAATATGCATCCAATATTATCTCAGACGATTTTTTTCTTTTCTTGAAAACACGTCTGTTATTCTCTTTTTTAGAATAGCTCGAAGTTAAAGAGTGAAAAGGGGAGATAAGAAGTCTAAAAGGGGGAAGGAAATGAAAGTCTTTCACAGGAGAAATCTTTGTTCACCTTTTCAAGAAAGATGATACATACTTCTATTCACATTCACTCAACATTCGACTGTCGACTTTGTCCCCAGTCCCCGAACAAAGGCTAACAAATCTTTCAGTCCAGATTACCAAATGCTGTACCTTTAACTATCTGCTTTCTTTCTACGAACTATTTGTGTCCGTACTGTACACCCAATACTTAGGCTAGTTTTCCACAATATCCCAATATTAAATTCGGTTTTAATAAAACGAAACTTGAAGTAAGAAGGAATCCCGGCCTGTAGAATTCTAAGTACACAAGACTTCCGTGGAAGCAAAATCTGAACTCTATCAACGGTAAAGGTAGCAAGTAACGGACTCGAAAGCAGATCTAGGTATCTTCTATAGTTTCAAAACAGCCCAAAGGCAAAAGTACGTTTCTCTCTAGGTAAATGATTTTCAGAGGATTGAGTGAGATTCACATCAGTTGTATTTTGTACACTATTA
This sequence comes from Hydroisotoma schaefferi, assembly GCA_034682405.1. NCBI lineage: Eukaryota > Metazoa > Arthropoda > Collembola > Entomobryomorpha > Isotomidae > Hydroisotoma > Hydroisotoma schaefferi. The sequence goes on along the minus strand of JAQFZX010001655.1, from coordinate 6,780 downwards.
CTGATGTCAAGTTGATAGTTACTTTTGTTGAACTGCTTCTATATACTAGCTTTTGTTACACTTTTTACTATCAATTTCAACTTTCCAACCCTTGAGTCGAGTCTCGAGCCAAGCAATAGGAAAAAGTACGCGATGGTAAGATCTACACCTTAGATAAGATCATCTACTTTAGTTCGTCGTATTCAACTTTGAACAAATGTCCCTTGCGGGAGTACTTAACTGTTAAGTTTCTTTGCTAAGAGTTTTCAAAAACGATTTTCATCTCAAGGGAAAATATAAGCCTCAAAACACACTGAAGAGACTAACTGACTGAGAAGCCGAAAGTTAAGAAGATATGTATGATCTTCTAATCTTAGCTTGCAGGGTATCTTCCGATAGATCTTTCCTTGTTTTCTCAGTGCTCCCAAAAGTCTCATGTAAAAGTTGAACTCCCCCGACCGTAAGCGGATTGTCTTTATTTCTCAGAATGAAAATTCAAACTTGCATCATCACATTTCCAGAAAGAATGACGATGATTATATTATGATTATGATACTTTCTCCAAACGTGGTTATATCTACCGAGTGGCCAACCCCTAGGAAATAGTTTGTCCAGTGGCCTTATTTTTCACAGAACACAGCTTTCTCCAAATTTCGACGGTCTGGAGTAAGTATTGCAGTACCCAGTACCCTCAACCCCTTTTACGTACTTCACTATTACAGAATAGGCAGGAAACAGTACAATTTAATGTACCATAAACAGCATCCACTGCCCAATCGTTACTATTCTCAAGGAAATAAAGATTTCTGCTTGGGATTGAAACTCTTTTATTCCTGCTTCACATTTCCCTGTCTAAAACCTTCTACAAATTCTTGTACATTTTACAAGCACCTTGCAGTTACAGAACAACTGCTTTCTCCAGGTACAAGAGTATTCACTCTGCCACTTTTACAAAAACAACCTCCGAACCTCCAATATTATTATGGTATTTAGGTGTTTGCTTTTTATCAAAGAACAAGAGACCGGTGGTGGTGTGAAAGTGAGGATGGATGTAGATCCAAAATTTCGGAGCTGTCATCCAGCCGGGTTCTAAAGGTAAAGTGAAAAACTGTATCAAACAAACCAGGGAAAGTCTACTCGACGTAGTTGGTGGTTCGTGCAGTCTGTATTGCTGGAAGAAAAGGTCTGAAATCCACTCAACGAAGAAAGATAGACTCTGGTTCTCGAAAACCTCAAGCTGCTTCAGTCAGGTTGCACATTCCCAACAGAAGAACTTAACCCTTATTTTTCTGCTTCCTTTTGTGCTTTAGTTGCAACTTTCACTACGTAAAATAAATTAAGGGCTTGCGCTGCGACTTGAAGGACTTGAAAAATAAATAAATTTTCATAAAAGTTAAGTTACTCCATCCGTTTCACGTACGTTTGAGAAATTATCATTTTTAAATCAGCTAACGTTATATCCTTTACTGCTACTGCTCGGTTTTATTGAATACTTTTGACAGGTTAAGCGTAAGCAACCAACTAACCCTGAATACAGATGAGAAACCCAGTGAACAACATTTTGTATCCTATTCACTTAATATTTTATGTATTTACTAATACTTTCTTTCCAAAAACCAAGAGTGAAAGCCAGCAAACTAGAAACAAGTTATCGAAGCAACTGAACTGAAATTAAAATGAGCTGATATTTTAAATATCTCTATACAACTAGATAAAAAATTATTATGCGAAGATTTACGGCTTAAATGTTCAATCGTTGCTACCATCGGTGTTTTTGGATCGTGATATTTCAGTATTGTATCAGAAAGTATTTTTCTAAGAAAAGTTATCCTTTGCCCGTCCGTCCGTTTTTTCATAAATTTGTTGTATTAAAAAATATATTTGACATGCATAAAATGAAATACCATAGTATATACTGCTAATGAGCGGTTATTATTTCTATCAATATTAGAATAAGAAAAAGGATAATGGAAGGTTAGCCATTTATGATTCCAGCATGGTAAAATACATGAGATAAAAAGCAACTGCTATTGAATGCAATAAAGTGTCAAATCACTCATCCAAATACATTGAACATACTGAGTATATCAATTATAAAAAAGTTTGTATATTTCTCTACACTTTTGCTACTCTACTTTCAATCGCTCTTCCATACATTCACATGCATGCAATAGACGACAAAGGCTGATGTAATAAAATATTGAAAGCTCACTATTTAGGAGAAAGTTTTTCACTGCTTCCGCCTATTTCCTTCTCTAAAGAATTTTGATTAGCAATATTATGCGGATTTAGAAACTTAGGAAGTCTACTTAGGTATGATGTATGTATTGCTTTATTAAACCTTTTTTCGGGCCCATGAAGGTACAAAGGTAAGTTTTATATATTAATTTTAACCTAGGGGGGGGGGGGTTGAGAGCTGTCTAAATTGATAACCAAATTTTGATAGCAATAGTTAAATATAGTTGGAAGTATTGGTATTTTCGTATTTTTGATTTTTGGTGGAGACTAAGCTAGGCAGAAATAGTTGCGTTATGTATAATTCTCTAATGGTGCATAAAGCTGCTTAAGATTACTAGTGAATTTAGAAGAACATTAATGGGGAGATATAGGTTGCTGGATTATATTTGTAATTTCTACGAAGGCACGGATCTAGAGCTGTTGGGATAACTGGTTCTGATTTCTGTAGATAGATTTAAAAATTATTAAATACGATGGGGGTGGTTTTATACTTAGCTACAGCATGCTTTTGTGTATTGTTAGTACCGTAGACTGGATTGGATTACTTGCGGCGTTGATTGTTTTGGCATAGGGTTATCTTATTGGTGATGATCCTTCCTTCCTTCATCACTGATGAAGGTACCAAAAGCAGCGATGATCAGTAGGGCAATCAAAACACTGGTCACAATAATTGACCTGTGATGGACGGCTAAGAAGTGATCATGTTGTTGATGTGAAGTATCCTGTATCCTACTGCTTGATAAGTAGTTGCTGGTTCTGCTGTTCTGTGTACGCGTTCATAACGGCATTCTGAAGCAAGGAATTGTATATATTGTTATAGTCGCATCCATTTTGGTTGGCAAAGTGTCTGCCTTCCCAAACGCCGATCTTACTCCGTTAATGAACTCTCCTACTCCCCCCAGTCCTCCCACAGCTCCCACTGCCTTGACCGAAGTCTACTTATGTACATTCGTTCGAAACTTCAGCCTACCAACTTTCTGATACAAATACCTTCTTTGGCAGATAAAAAACCTCCAAAAATCTAGAGAGACAGTTTACACAACACAGCACTATCTTTATAGTTATCCTATACATTTGTACTCGCAGTTGCATAGCGCTTAGTTTATAACTGTAGATCTCCCTTTAGCATAGTAATAATGGTAGTTATTTGGGTAACCTTTCAAAAAAAGTTTGTAAAGTAGTTTTTTGTATAGCTGGTAAACCCCAACCCTTTCTGAGTGAAACTTTTCTCACTCTCGCTATCGTATTACTCTTTAATTTGTTTTAATGGAGAACATTGATTGAATATTGCAACAGAAAGTTCCTTTTTTTACATGAAATTAAATCTACTAAACCCAATTCTTCATGGTAGAACTGATTAATTTCATATTCATATGGTAGCAAAATCAGTGAAACGCTGTCCTGCCGTTTGATAAGGTTGCTCATTATAAAAGATGAAGTGATTAAATTGCTTTGCCTCTTTTTGCATTCCTACTGAGTATACAAGAGTAATTTCCTTGGAACTAGCAAAACAAGTAAAGGAACCTAACGAATTTTTCCCCGAATAAAAAACATTCCCTACTCCAATCTATAAAGCCTGAAAAAACGTAAAAAGTTGCCTCTAAGCAAAACTTGATTAAACTAAATATGCAGGTATTATAAACTTGTGTATAACGAGGAAAAGGGCCGTTTGCATATTTAATATTACATCATCCCTATTACCCTATTCTTTCTTAAGTAACCTATAGGTTCTAGCGTGGTAAAGCAAAATAGAAACGCAGCCAGAGCTTTTTAAAAAGTTTAGGTGAAGCGAGAGGCAAATTGGGGAATAGATTCTATTTACCATGAAAGAGTTGGAAACTTTTGGCCATCCATATACATAAAGTAGTTTGTAACAAAGCTCTCTCAAACTTCCATTTCTATCCTCATTTTCGTTACATTCTTGAACAAATATAGCTCTAAAATTACAAATTTTCTACTCTAGCAGCTACCTTACCTCTTTTTACTCTAATTTACTCATGGTAACTTTCTCCACTAGTAAAGTAACGTGTTACTTTCCTTCATGATTCCATTTCAGCTCAGAATAAACCACCTCAACTACCGCAAACTCTTATTAATATTCTTAACTGGTTCACTTCTTCTAAGAGCAGAAACGTTTTATTTACGTCTTCTTTCTTCACTTATCTATTACTGAATCCACCACTGAGTTCCCGACATATTATCTCTTGTTAGCTGCAGATAAGTCCTGCTACTGCTACATCCCTTCTAGAATGAGTTAAGTTTGCTAGGGGCACACATTGGCATACCTATTTTCTTTAGACTAGTAAAGTAATTTGGTACGTGTTTCATTGATTTCGAAAACAAAAAGTGTGTCCATTATATTTAAATACACTTACGTGTCTATAGCTTATCAAACAAATAGATTCAGAATGACTTATTGGGATTGGCAATGCAATACCGGTATAAATAAATTATAAGCCAATTAGGCATATGTGAATTCCACTTTGGCTTTTAAATTATGTAAAAGTGCAGAGAGATTGTAGAAATGTATGTATTCTGCATGGAAACAGAGGGCTTTTACTTTTTCGGAGAAAGTCGTTTTAGCTGTTAGCTTCTTTATCCAGTATACCTGCAACTCTAGATTACGCCATTTCAATTTCGAACCACTACTGCCTCGTACATCAGCTTCTACTTCTGTAACATGTTATGGCTGTCACTTAATATTTCCAGTGTCAATTTAGAAATTGGCATTCAGCCTCTTTCATCTTTTGATAGTTTGCATTCATGTAAACCACGTTTTTACGTACAAGAGAAATCCATTAGAGTTCATTTGCAACGTAAAGCAGGTTTACAAGCGTGTATTGTCAGAGTGATCACGACATTTAACCTTTACCTTTTCTATTTCGTATCAAACATTGCTGAACTTTAGCTGTACTATTATTTCAAGGGTTTTTTAAAACTAACGGATGGATTGAATACTTTCAAAACTTGGTGAAAATACGAGCACAGCTAAAGTGCTTTTGAATGCAAACTACAAACTAAATTTACGAACTACTATTCTTCTAAAAAATGCTTTACGGTTAGTAGGTTAGTAGGTAGACTGAGTAGCAAAGGTCTGATGTGTTAGGATGAGGGAAAATGACTTTTTTCATCGATGAAAGACACCTACTTTCACCAATAAACATATATAAACCTGGCAGTGCATAGCTGTGCCACGGATGAGTGTATAAGCTTTCACTTCACTAGATAATAACAGAATACCGTATATCCTCGAATAGGAGCCCGGGCTACTAATCATGCTTTTAGTTTTTTAAGGGTTCGTTAAAATGGTGCTTATAAGGTTATTAAAGAGTAATTAAGGGGGGCAATATTCGAAAGGGGCCACTATTAGAAGATATAAGATACACATAGTTTTTTAGTACTAATAATTAGTTTAGTACTCTTCAGAGTCGCATAACCCTTTCAATTTCAATTTACTTGGAACGATGTGTATGCCAGTTACACTCCGTGATGGCTTTCTCTTTCGCTCATTTCATTACATATATATTATTTCCGGAAATAATACCCCCCCCCCCGGAATAACTCCCCCCTGCAAATGAGACCATTGAAAATTAACTCCCCGGGGGAGTAATTTCCGGAAATACGGTAGATAATACATTCCGTATTTTTATGGCTTTAATTTTTAATTCTAGTGAAAACTAAAGTTTCGAAAGCAGGAAATGAAAACTCTTTCATCAATATAGTAAGTAAAAGGGTAAATTATACTACGCTAAAGTAACGGAATACAAATAGAGTAACTTATACCGACCGACCGGTTATGGTTTGCTTGGTATCATTATCCTTATCCATTAGACATAGACACCGTATTTCCGGTTTTAACTTCGGCTAATGCCAGTTCAAATAAAAAATTGAGAATTCCCTTAGCACAAGCCAATTTTATAAAAATTCTAGGTATTTTCAACTGAAGGTATTTCCTTATTACAATGATCGAAGAGTGCCTAATGATAAGTAAGCAAGTAATGCATTACATTATATAATGTCTAATGTAATTAATGAATAAACAACTATCATCAGAAACACACTTAGCCTCATCTTATAGCACAATTTTTGCCAAACCACAAACATTTAACAAATAGTGCTTCCCAATGGCAAACTTAAAATTTCATGAGCCATATGAATGCTACTGCGAAAAAGATTATTTTAGCTTTATAAGCTATATTATTTATTTAACAAATAAAGCCCAAAACTGCACCCTTTGATAAATTATCAAAGCAGACTTTTTTTTTAAACCATCAATATAATCTATCGACCCAATTTGTTACTAATTGATTGAGCAAATGCTTATCAAAACAAGTAACAAAACTAAAGCATTTTTTGTACATCCTTCCAAGAAATTCCCAGAAAAACCGTTCCAATTTAAAATTCACACATAACTTTAGCGTCATAGCCTTGACAGATTGCATGCATAACATTACCCTCAGGCGACCTCGAGCTTCCGTTTACTACTGACCATGGGCGCAACGAGCGTGGGTACAAGGGTACATTGTACCCACTGGTTTTAAAATGTACCCACTGGGTTTTTAA
>JAQFZX010001654.1:0-26549 GCA_034682405.1 Hydroisotoma schaefferi | reverse complement strand
CTCAAGTCTCAAAGGATCATCATTATATACTTCAGCCCCGGGACCAAAATAAAAAGGGTCACTCAGTCAGTACAATATTTATGTTTTTCTAGTGGTTTTATTTTCCAGTAATGGGTTGTGAGTAGTCGAAAGAAAAATCAACACGCCCAAAGCCAAAAGTATGTCCCAACCCCTATCTAATCCAACCATCAAACCCATCATTAACCGACCGACCGAGCCTTAGCCAGCTTCTTATCAAACCATAAGAACTTTATCATTGGTCGAGCGAATCCTTGCCTTGAGAATGTATAAAGCCACACGTTTGGAATCTTATTGCACACAGTCGTAGTAGTAGTAGTAGTAGTAGTAGTATAAGTATAAGTATAAGTAGTAGTAGTAGTAGTAGTAGAAGCAGAAGCAAAAGCAGTAGTAGTAGTAGTATTAGTAGTAGTAGTAGTAGTAGAAGTAGTAGTAGTACCAATATACAGCGCTTATCATCGGGTTGTCTCAAGCTGTGTAAGTTGTAATTCTTTCTCTGTGTCCAACCGAAAGATATAAAAAAAAGCTTGGTCTGTTGGCAAAAGTTGGATGAAAAGGTCGAGACTTTTAGTGACTCGAAATGGACTTTTAATAGTGAATGTCAAGCTGCAATGGACTAAAGAGTTATCCACTCACCCTCAGATAATAACAAGCCAACCAACCAGACCATCACCATCATCGTAGAATCGAAACAGACGTCCTTGGGGGAAAGTGCTTTTTAGTATTATATTATTCTAGAATAGGAAACTGCTAGAGATGAAAAGTATACAAAAGTGAATATGACTAGAGAGGAAATATAGGACACGGATGTATTTAAGCTGTGGGATAAATTGTAGAGAAAGTAGAGCCAGTGAGGCGGATGGAAAGTGGGTCTTCTGGAGTGGATAAAAGATCATGTTTTTCTCATACACTTTTCATCCCTTCCTTCTTTACTTTTACCATTACATGTAAAGACCTTTCTGAGGTCTGAGGTAGATTCAATCCAACCTGCCTGTCTGCTTGTCTACAAAATAAAAATAAATAGTAAACAGGGTCAGATTTGGGATGGATTTTCAGAGAAAGTATGGTACATATTTTTTGAGTTGAGATTAGTTGATGGAAATACCTTCAAAAGATGAGTAGAAGAGATAAGTAGAAGTATAAGCTTGGATTAAATACTTCTTAAGAGGACACTAGTAGAGTTGGCTTTTATTAAGACGGAAATAATACTGCGATAAGTGCGATTACTACCCTAAGAAGGTAACAGCCAAAGAATGCCGTCTACAATGATCTGGACAGTAGTATTGATGAGTAATTTGAAAATATCAGGATCTAACTGAATGATTCAAGTGATGAAAGTAATGAATATGATTCTGGTACACTTCTTGCTGACAGTAAGGGCCTTACAGACGTCAGAAGAATATATTTCGATTGTATAATAGTTCCGTTCCAATAAATACCTACTACTTTCCTTCTGTGATCTAACTTTCCGCACCAGATCTTCTTCTAGAGTACTTGAGACTTCAGTCGTACCTTGGATATCCCTTTATGGGTAAATAACATCGGAAGAATAACCATTCTATTGAGATTCTTTCCTTGGACTTGGAGATAGCAATAAGCACAAGAGGGTTCCCTTTCCTGTCTATCTCCTAGAATGTTGAAAGACGCAATGACATTGCCAAAAGTGGCAACCGATTACATTCATTTTATAAGGTCTTCCATAACATTCAACATTACATCCCGGGAGAGTTGGTACTATTTATGCGTTGTATAAGTAAAAGCGGACATGTTTTCAGGTCACAAAGCGTCGTTTGCTCCAAGCCCGTTTAGATGAAGGGTTATCGCTACGTCTGCTAACTGGTAACTTATAGGTAGCTGGGCCGATATATGTTTACTGGTTACCGTGTATCTGCATTTAGTAGTCCTCCCATTAATACCAGCTAAGTATCTTGTTAAGGTGGACTTGTTCGGGAGCACGCTAAATTGAATTAGAAGCCGGGCACTTAATTTGAGATACACGGTATATGTTTTGAGGGAAATCAGGATCGTTCTGTATTTTTCGGGGTGCAGAAAGGACGTATTTACTGGAGCAGGGTGGTGAAAGACTTGACAAAAGTCGATCTAAAGAGGAAATGCAGACACAAGGGCTAAAAATCGAGTTCCCTTTCTGACGGTAGAAACGTCTCAAGTGGTTTTGACATTGTTGTACTTGCGACTGCCACGTCTCGCTCTGTTTAGGAAGTATGCTGTATTTATTAGGTGGAATTTGTTGACCTTAATTTAACTTTGGAAAAAGGCTAAATAATTATTTTATTTTGCAAGTTAGCATGGCCAATTGGCTACTTTCGGCTTGGAAGATAAAGTTATGGAGATTTGTAGAAATTCATGGGTTTTTGTAGAAGTTACAATCTTTAAAGATTCATGTTACAACTGAAAAGTTTTCCATCATCACTAGCTAGCCGGTGTCAATTTGACGAAAATTCCGTACAAATATGTGGGACATTTCTCAGAAATGTTTGTCCATTCCTTATAAAAATTGATATTTTGTATAGGCTCTGAAGTACAGGTAGTATGTACTTGCTAAATTAAATATGCTTTTAAAGAGTAAAGATGCTTATCAAATGTAGAGAGGAATTTCAAGGAATTATTTCCGAGATAAGATGCGTTCTGCTCCTTTAATTAAAATGGTATTGCATTGATAAACCTTTAGGAGGTTGATAATAATATGGTCCATGGTACTAATAATATTTACTACAATCTCTGAGCAGAATTCGTATAAAAGTAAATATCCATAGATAGTCGCAAAGTTCATAAATTTCCTGAAAAATCGTAACTAAAAGCCAACTCTTCTTTAGCCAGACACACCAACCCAAGTTTACTTGCAGCCTCTCTTGGTAGGTAGGACTATATCTGTAGATTTCATACTCGAAAAAAACACACCGTATTCTCTCAAATAGTGGCCGGGTGTACTGATGAAAAATTATGGTTTTTGAGGGTAAAATTTAACACACTACTAGTAATTAGTAGGGACTACTATTCGGATGGGGCCAGTATTTGAGGGAGGCCACTGTTTGAGACAACACGGCATAGCATAAAGTAATAAATAATCTCCTTGATCAAATGAATAAAAAAAATGTTAATATTAAAAATATCTACTACTTAGGTAATATCGCTGTTATGTTGGTCGGAACGTAATCTGGAAAAAGAAAGTAGCGAACGGTTTATTTCACGATGATTTTTTTATCATCCTTCCAGTCCATAGGGTCCACTGCCGTCCATAGTATTAAAATAATAGGGTAATAATAGTAGAGGCAATTCAATGTATACATTTACAAAACATCGTTGTTAATTTAATATTGGTTAAAAGCAGTGTCACCGACAATGCATAGTTTTTGCATTCCATCGTGACTTCATTCCATCGTTATTTTAAAAGGCGTTTTTACTGGATCTTTTATGTTCAGAATTAATATCCAAGTATTAAAAAGATAAATCCAGGTAGTCGGATTATAATTTTATGATACGATTGTTAGATCAAGATAGATTGCCCGATTATTTTAATACTATGGATTGTCGGGTACTCCAGTAGTCCATAGAAAACCCTTTCAGGCAAGGAAGTAAATAACATTTCACTGGCATGGTACAGTGGTTAACTACAAGTACATTACGCTTACAAAATAAAGAAGTAGGTAGTCTATTGAACAGGCTATTCACTATAATAATGTAACATAATAAAATATAAAATATTAATGTCTATTTAATCCAAGAAGACATTCAATTAAGCTCCCGGAAAGGGTAAAAGCTTCAGAGATGACTAATAACAACACACTAATGAAAAAGGGAATCCTTACGCCAATGAAATACATTTCTTATAGGAAAGCAGTTAGTTGTTAGTAGCAGAAATTGTGAGAAATTATGAGATTTATGACTTAGGTAATAAAATAATCCAACAAAAGGGGTTGCTAGCAAATACCTAATAGGATAAATATAACTTTAGATAATTGACTCCGTATCTCTCTGGTCTTTTCATGTGAATTCGACCCATTGGATCCTTTAAGTCGTGAGTTTTTGAGGAAATAAATAAAGTTCGTTTCTGTCGGTATAAAAGAGGTAATAAGAGAGGAAGGCGTAAATGGTAATAGGATGAAGGGGATGTCGAGGTCTTACAAAGTTCAAGAAATGGAAGAAGAGGCTTAGAAGACCAGAAATGAAAGTCGTGTCAACTTCCTCTTTGAGCCAAAAAAGGATTTTCATTAAGGGGGATTGTTTGCCAAGCCAACACCTCGCATTTTCATCAACATCAACGACCCTCTCGAGTCTTAAACCCGACCATATGTCACCCTTAATGGTATAGAAGGACCGTCCGGGCATGGATAAGCCTCTTGGGCTTTGTTTTCAGTTGTTGGTCCAACTTTATCAATGTTTCTAATGGCATGGATGAATAGATCTAGACCTGGAAAAAGGGCGAGTGATGTGCCACAAGCAAAAGTTTCGTAGACGGCAAATGTCAATATCTGTAGCTTGAAGTGATTTATTTTCAAAATTGTACTGTCAAAAATGATTTACATTTTTTAGAATAGTCGGAGTTCTAGAATTTCTCAAGGAAGCACAGTCAGTAGTGAATAGGTGTTTAAAACGGCTGCATATATTACCCTTTGTTTACGAGGTTAGCTGAAGCTTCAGAAGAACGTAGAACCCCTTAATCTCATGATTGACTGCCTACTTCAGAACTTGTAGGTCAAGTTTTAAAAGGGCTTTAAAAGTAGCGAATTTCCCAGCACCGTCTTCAGCTTTGCCAATATTAGCATGGTAGAAGTTTAGCATTGCCAATTTCATGTATTTCAGAACGGGTTGAATAGAAGAAGAGTTTGAGTTAGTAATGAAGCCCTGAGGAGCAAAAAAAGAAGTTAATAAAAAATTTAGTAGACGAGACGATGTAATAATGAGGCTGTCCGACCCTGCATAGTTCATTTCTTTCTACGTGCTCTAAAAACTTAAGATGGATAGTTATTACTCTGAAAAGTTAATTTCCCCTTCATCATCAAGTACCAAGGATTTATACAAGGAATACCCCCTTTACATCATGTATTTTTGCAACTTATGACGGTAATGCAGCAGAATTGGAGAGTATCTCATATCCATCCAGAGAAAGGGTATTTGCTCTAGATGTTTCGCAGTTTGGTGCATAAATCTAAATTATTTCCAAGCACTTTTTTCCGAGTTGAAACTGTCCGTCTTGCCAAACTCTGTTCTTGAGTTACTTTAGTAGTTTATAGATGTTAAAGTTGATATGTGTTCGCCCGAAGACCTAATTTCACAAGAAACTATTCAAGTATCTGAACTAAGATAGGTCTAGCCTGAGTAATAGACTATTGTGGAAGATTTCACAGATTTATAATTGCAGATCTTTCTTGCACCAAGTTCTTGCACTAGCGTCTAAAAGGATGGATGGTTTAATTTGCATAGGATCGGAACTACTCCTGTGGGTGGATTAAGTCAGTGCTGGTTCTAAATGAGTCTTTTGTTTAACTTGTTAAAAGCCCCTTGAGAGGCAAAGAAGGTTGAATTAAATTGAGTTCGTCCTTTGCTTTCGTCTCTTTTTAGTGGTGAATGGTTATGTAAAATGGAGACATTACTACCAAGTTCTCTAAAAGGTGCTCTAAAAGGTTAATATTAAACTCTAGGCTGTCTACACATGCATTTGTCTAACAAGCAGCAGTAGTAGAAACGGGTACCTCTCCTGTGCATAAGAATCTATGGGAGAAAGAAGATTTAAGATAGGAAGGATCTGATATCAAAAAAGAGCAGTAAGTAGTAAGCACAGCTAGGGAAAGATACATTCGGCTTCGGCCAAAGACACTTGAGAAGTTATACGTCACATTTGACGTACAAAATTCGGGTGAAGGATTTAGGTAAATTGTTGAGTGAGTGCAAGATCTGCGATATGTCGTCAAATCATATTAAACTAGTCTATGTCCTCAAGGCTAAATCTTAATAATGCAGGCGAACCCAACCCAAATGAAGGAATGAATTATAAAGCTGGAGTGAGAAGGATTCTAAATTCTTCAGATCTGTAGCTAAAATCTGATCCAACTGGTTCATCCATTGGAAGTAACCTGTATCTTCAGTGCATGAAATGAACAATTACTGAGAAACGAACACACTTTCTCGTTTCTCTACATATATTGAGAAAGTTTCACAAAATCAGCGGATAAGCTGGAGTTTGCCGGCTTTTAGAACGGGCTCCAAGTTCCAGGCTCAAAGTTGACTTTGACGATGATGATAACCCAACTAGGACTCTGAACATGATAGATAGAGTTGACATAGTGAAGATTTTCATCTGTATTAAATGATATTTAGGACGAGGGTGATGATGATAGAGATGTTCAAAAAGAGAGAGGAAAGGCTGCCCTTTTAAATGTTGATAAGGACGAGGTGAAAGTAGTTCATTTCATGGTTTAGCTCGAGGTTAGACTTAAAAGATCTCTGGAAAGTAGAAAGGTAGCTTGCATGAAATATAGCATTATTATATTGTGAAACCTTAGTTTTTACTTGGCTGGTTGACATGAAGAAAGTGCATAAGGGTTGGATGCATAACTGGCGAGTAGTATACAAAAGTAGTGTAGTATAAATGTAGCGAAGAATTAATTCCAAAAGTTGAAGAATTAGGATGATAAAAGCTTCCTATTTCTGTACTCTGTACTCCATTTTATTTAGCGAAAATGCATTCAATTACCTTTCCAAGAATAAAGTGAATAAAGACAACTTTTGCTCCCTGAATTACTTCTGCTAGTTTAACTTTAACCTTGCTCGGTAAAATACGTCCATATTAAACGACAACGATGCAATAACTGACACTGCAAGTGGTATCTGCTGTCCAAAACTTGTAAAATGGATCAAGTCCGGTAATTGTCCATTATTCTAATGGACAAAAGTAATGCCAGTTTCTTAGGGATGTTAACATTAAGACCGATATCGCCAAAGTTCTTCTAGGAAGGATCTTAGAAAGTGGAAAGCTTTTAAATTAAACTGTATAGCCCTGTAGCATTGGTTTAAAAAGGCCTTTACTCCCTTTAAACGGCCGTGTATGGGTTATTTTATGGATGATAAAATGAGAAATGGATTGGTTTCTTTTTCAGGAGGCTTGTAAGAGGAACGGACTGCGGGATGATGGTGTAAAACTGTCAATTGAGGGTGATTCGGCTGGAGGTGGTGGTAAAAAAGAGGCCGGAAGTAGATTCACCATTTGCAAGGCCCACAAAGCCAGTCGAAGGAAGAAGGAGAAGTCGTCCGCTAAAAGGGAAAGGAAGGCTACCAAAACACTTGCTATCGTTTTGGGTAAGAATCAAGAATAAAATGCACTTTCCTGTACAGAAAAAGGGTTCTTTTTACTTTGATAATAAAAATATCGCAAGTGTCAAGCCTCAACTGAACCGTCGGGGTCATAAATAAAGTCAGACAGATGCATATGTATTTTGGAGCTGTTGTTTAATTTATAACCTCTAAAGTCTGAGGGTTAAATGGAGTTTAGGCTTTGTAAAATGTCTGCATGAATTTACAAACAACTTTAAAGTCCGAGACCCGGAGAAAGTTGTGGAGTTCTGAATATTTGTATGTTTTGCTAGACTTCTATAAATGCTAATATTTTAAGTTCGGGATGAAGCGAACAAAGTAAATGAAAACTGTAATTAACGGAGTGAAAGCTTGAATGCAAATATAGAGCAGAATCTGACTGGGTTTTGGATTTGCATTTTATATATTTTTTAATTAAAATCATTCCCAAAGACAGTTGGTTATGTATTTTAATATCCTGAAATTTAACGAGTAAAGCTACAAACTTATCCCAGATATAAAACAACGGATAAGAGGTAAACGTCTTCGCGACTGGCAGTTTCCTAAGGTTCTTTTGCACATTCTGTGGTTAATTTCTTGTATCTTTTTCAAGATATCCCTGATCTGATTGCTGTTACTGTTCTTATAACTTTCTCCATTGAGATAACTCAGTAGCCGGTGTGTTTTTCTTAATCCTTAGCATGACTTTACTTAACTGAAAGGTTTCTTATCATGTTTCCGCTTCTGTGGATGCTCATGTTACCGATAGCGGGTTTTAATTTAGTACTTATGTGCACTGTACTTCGTGCTTTTTTACTATAAGATAAATGTTGAAAAACTTATTGGACTATCTTTATGAGGCTGCTTTCTCGCTCGCATGCATCATAAATCCCCTGGACTTTCTTGATCGTTTTGCGAATGAAACTGCAAGATAGCCCACTACTGGCCAAATCTCTTGGATCATAGCATGTACCAAGAAAAGCAGCAATTACTTAGGTTTTGTGGAAACATTAGAAAGAATTTAGGATTTGTAACAGCAGTAGCAACAATTACGAAGGTTTGTAGCAACAGTAGCAGCAATTACTAAGGTTTGTAGCAACAGTAGCAACAATTACTAAGGTTTGTAGCAACAGTAGCAGCAATTACTAAGGTTTGTAGCAACAGTAGCAACAATTACGAAGGTTTTTAGCAACAGTAGCAACAATGACTAAGGTTTGTAGCAACAGTAGCAGCAATTACTAAGGTTTGTAGCAACAGTAGCAACAATGACTAAGGTTTGTAGCAACAGTAAAAGTAGAAATATTTTCTAAAAAAACTGAAAAAGAATTTCTGCAATGATTATACAGGTCTGTTTCTGGCTTGTTGGCTTCCATTCTTCACTTGTAACATCATGGACGCCATTTGTTCCATGACGAATAAGGACTGCAATCCTGGTCAAACGACCTTTTTACTCACTACTTGGCTAGGATATGCCAACAGGTATATTTAGCTATTTTTAAAAACCCATTTACTACTTCACATTTTATAACTCTTATCGAATCCAACCCATTGTTCTTTTTATAGCTGCTTAAATCCAATAATCTACACGATCTTTAACCCCGAATTCAGAAAAGCTTTTAAGAAGTTAATGGGACTTGGGACTTGAAGACGGCGTTTATCGATCGATTAATCAAGACTAAATCCAATCCTGGGGATTTACCAATCAATCAATAATAATCTTAACTAAATTAGTTGGAAATCCTATTTCATGCTGTGTAATTCATTAATTCTTGGTGCTTTTACTTCTGTGTTATTTGCTATTTTGAATAATTTCAATAAAGCATTAGTTCAGTGGTAGTGATACATCCGTAACTACTAATGAACAAATTATATACTTAGCATAAGCTTTTGCATGCAAAACTACCTGGAAAACTACCTTACTTTTAAAATGCAATATGAAATAGCGTAGAGCTTTTAAAGAGCAGAGATAACTTTTTAATGTGTGATTCTCACGAATAATTAATATTATATTGTCTGTAATTTATTTCCTTCAGTAGTAAGTCTAGTCTAGACGCTGCAGACATGAAGATGAAATCGTGATTGCATTAAAGTATTTGCCATTTACTCATCCAGCGGGCGTACGTATGTATGATCTGCGTTTTTTTGTGATTTCTACCAAAGATAAGCGTATTTATTGTATGTAGAGAAGGGGAAGGTTAGCATAGGTTGGTGGATCGAAAGACGTAATGATTCCTAATTGTTGTTGGTTTAAAATTAATAATAACTAAGTATTTATTAAATGAGTCTATATGAAAGTTCCGTACAAAAACATAGGTGCTTATGCGTGCGTATCTTGTCTTGATAATCCATTTGTATGTAAAAAATGTAATAGTAATAAGAATTAAAGGCAGAAATCAAAATATTTAGACGGCAAGATTTATCCCTCTGGTGTAAGTATGCATATAACTTACACAAAAAACTTCGGAATAAAGGGTGAATTTGAAATAAAACTGTAAAAGTTAAACAGGAGGGGGTTGCGTATACTTATTTGTACTTCAATTCAATAAAGAAAAGACCTGCCAAATGAATGATGAATGGATAATGGCTTATTTAAACCTATTGCGAAGGTAAAGATGACCCTTTTGAAGAGCTTTGACCTTAAATATCGTTGTAAAGTAGCAGAACCTTGGAATTGAACATGTAAATACTTGGATGACAAGTAAGGAAAGGAGAAAGGTAAGTTGATTCATTAGGCATGAAAAGATTTTACTGATTTCGGCTATTCAACTACACATGAATGAGGATAATATAATAACACTTAATGAGAACTCAGCGAATTTAGCACTGTCAATCGTGATGACAAATGATAACATCTACAAAACAACTAACTAAGGAAATGATGGCAAGGTACAGGTTAGTTTCTTCCACAGACAGGTATGGTACATAAAAAGGGTGATCCCTCCCTTCATACGACTATCTCACTTAAAACCTACACAAGGGCTAGTACATTTACAGGTGAATAAAACTAATTAAGAATCAAAATAGTATTTGACTAAATCCAATTTATTACGACTACTTGATCGTCTTTGGAAGATTATTATAAATTAAGTTTGGGCCAATATGCCTTTAATTAAGAAGTTTGTCTTCATTTCTGTATGTATCGCTTATTAATTTTCAGGGAAATTGAACATTTCGCTTTGCAAAAAAATTGCTCTAAGTACAAGTACACAACGCTTGAAAGGAAATTAATTCATTTAAAGCTCCAGTAGCATACTCCGGGGATCCTCTACTGAGGTCTTGATTCTCTTCAAGAAGGTAACTGCTTCACGGCCGTCAATCAATCGATGGTCGTAAGTTAGGGCTACATACATCATTGGTCGTATAACCACCTGTAATAATAAATGTCATGGTTAGTTCTATGTCATATCTATGTTCTTTAGATCTAGGCATCATACATGATCTGTAGTACAAACTAGACACCATAGATTCTCAGGTTTTTGGCAGTTTGCCAGTTATTTTCGCATAAGATGCTTGTCTACTCTACTCTAGACGTGTCTAGCTCCCAATAATAGACAGTATTCCTTTTAATAGTAGCCCTATTTAATTCACACGTACCTGAGCCATTAGAACCCCCTAATTAAATAGCAGCCCCGGGTATAAATAAGGATATACGGTACACCTATATTTGTAGTCTTCATCCAATACTGAAAAGCTCGAAATTTTTCAACTTATAAAAGTTATAGGAAGAATTTAATTTAATAGATTAATACAGAAAAAGTAGAGGAAAGTCGAAGAACTATGATGCGAGATTCTGCGTGCGTGCGTGCGTGTGAAATTGATTTGGAGACCAATGTACAAGATTATCAGGTCTTCTTTAGATTTGGAAACATTTTTACGTAGTAAGAAAAGAAACCACTTACTTGTCCATTACGAGCGACCGGTCGTTCGACAATGGCATGCATTCCAAGAATAGCGGACTGAGGTGGATTGATGATGGGTGTTCCGTAAAGTGAACCAAAAACTCCTCCATTGGAGATGGTGAAAGTGCCACCATCCATGTCTTCCACAGCTAGAAGTCCATCTCGAGCTTTGACGGCAAGTGCGGCCATTGCCTTTTCTATATCTGCGTAGCTCATGGTCTGAACATTTCTCAGAACAGGAACAACTAAGCCCTAAATAAAGAATAAAAGGATTTCTGATGGAGTTAACAACCCAAAAGTAGATTCAATTACGTACTTAACTTCACTAGGCACTTGGAACTCGTATTCTTTACTTCTGCTTTAAATTACACTTTTTCTCTCTAACCTACCATAAACTATTTCAAAACCGACTACTTCACCAATTAGGATCTGGATCGGTACCAAGCTTTGCTATGGCTATGATCGTAATTCCTGGAGAAAGCATTTATACTCTTTCAAATTGCACACAATTCATAGAGATTTTTGGAGTTGGCTAAATGCCGAATGGGGGTATGTTTACTGAATAAATCAGTAATCACGACTGAATTTACAGGGCAGACTTAGTGCTGCTTAGTAGAGTTATGATTGGACGTTCCTCCAAAAACAGAGATAAAATACTAATATTCTCTCGCAGTTTTATATATTTTACAACGTAGACGGAGTGACGTGAAACAGAACAACTGACCTTAGGTGTTGCAACAGCCACTGAGATATCTACATAGTCTCGGTAAACCATGTCACCGCCATCAATGACAGCATTAACTGTCGGTTGATCAACCAATGCATAAGCGGATGCTTTGACAAACGGGGACATAAACCCGATCTTGATTCCGTGCTTTTTGGCAAACGCTTCACCGTGAGATTTTCTCAATTCAATGATATTGCTAAAATAGTACACAAAATTATATCCTTTAGTTCCTGTTGTTACATTATTTAAAGGAACTAAGAATGGATTTTTATCCTGTGTACCTCATATCTATTTCATTAAATGTAGTTAGCATTGCATTAGTGTTTTGCGCTTCCTTTAATCGCTGAGCTATCCTTAGACGCATCCGATTCATTTTCACCCTCTGTTCTGTTCTAGTACCAGTAACTCCCTTACTATAATCTGCTGGAGGAACCTAAGTAATATCAAACAATGTCAAAGCCAGTAATAAAACAAATTAATTACCTTACAATTGAAAATAGTCTTACAACCGAACCTTGACTCGTGGTTCAACCATTCCAACCTGCGGAATAGAGCTCACAGGAATCGATTCCCTTGGCTGAGAAGGCCTTGGTGGTGGTGGGGGTGGAGTTGATGGCGGTGGTCTGGCAGCAACTAAGGTCAATCAACACAGTTGAAATAAGACAGTAGCAAAAAGCAACCTACGTTGCATGTAACCGTTTCATAATTTCACGGTCACTTACCTGGAGGAGGAGCAGCAGAAGGGGGTGGGGGTGGTGGCGGCGCTTGAGCCTTTGGAGGTGGTGGTGCAGCAGCTGCTGGCTTTTCATCTCCAGATTCCTTTCTCGATTCACCTGCGAGGAAAACGAAAATATTGTTAAATATTTCAGACTTCCAGGACAAAATTACTTTAAAACGAATGTTAAAAAACCTGTAATTCGAATTTCGAAAAGTTGCATTCCAGGTTTGACTGTTGTACCATCTTCCACAAAGCGTTTCTCAATTACACCTGCACCAGGGGCCGGAATTGGGATGGAGGTCTATTAGAAACAAAGAATTATACGTTGCTCTTGTACCATATTATATTCAACATGCAAAAATATATGAATCTACCTTATCCGTTTCGATTTCACAGACAGTTTCATCTTCATTTACACTATCTCCAACGGCTGAAAACATAATATACAAACGGTCTACAATAGTCCCTCTTTCTTGACAGTTTACAGTTTTAAAAATACGCGATATTAGTCCAAGCTCACCTTTCTCCCACCTCACATCTCCTTCCGAAATGGACTCCGCAAAGGGAGGGACATTAACTATTTTGACCTCATTGTTAAGTAGAAAGCTAAGGTGAAACTTCCTTTCCGATATAAACCACGATCTTTGCGGCAGGTCACCAGCAAAATTAGAATTTCTAGGTTAAAAAACACAGCAAATCTTTCAGTATTCTCATCTCATGGAACTAAAACTAAAAGCGAAGTGTCTTTCTATCGCTGGAATTAAACATATTCTACATACATATTCAAAAATAAAGATGGAGAAACACGAACAGCCAAGGACGGTCCGACATTTCTAACTCCCAATTGTGAGAAATGACGTCCACCTCTTAGACTCCATAGTTCGATGCACTGCAAGGTCAAAAAAAAAAGATAACCATTAAATTAACCGGTACCCCTGCAATGGTCACCTTTCCAATAAATATTTTGAATACGGATAACTCACGTTATTGAGACACTTTCGACTAGCTCGACTCGGAATTTTCAACATTATTCCTCCTTAAAAATGCGGATATTAAGCACCAAAACTTCCGAACGGCAAGGATTTGGCAATCTGGAATTCTGGAATAAGAAAACATGTTCAAAACTTAAATTAGCAACGTTCTAAAAATCGGGGTTTGCTGTTTCAAAATCGGCTCAAAATGTTGATATTTTGAACAGCAAAAAAAGAGAATTCCGACTAAAAGATGACACCGAAATTTCGAAACTTTCACCCAACTTTCTCCAATTTATTTTGCTAATGCCCGGTTGATAAATTGACTCAAAAGTACACAAATTCATATTGAAATAACGAAATAAGTACATAACAGGGTAACCTACCTCGCTAAGTCACGAGAACTTGTAAATAAAGTGAGATTAGTAATTCTAAAAATTACTGGACCATTCTAAAAGGTCTTGAGAACTAGAACACAGGATGAAATAGGCCTAAGCAAAGGAGTGTTTTTTTAATGGAGAAATCAGACCGAATTGTGCATATAAAATGACTAAAAATATTTTGGGCTAATCCATAGATAACCTCGGTGACATGCTGGACCAAGTCTTATCTTGAGGGTGTGTCGTGAAATTTGATAAGTAAAGGTCAAAAGGTCATGAGGGCGTGGTTGGGTTGGGACGAGCGGGGTGCGCGTGATGCATGAAATAGCCCTTTGGCTGGATCTTCTATAGGGTTAACTTTACCATCGAAAGAGTGGAGCGGGATTTGGACCAAATCCGTTGCTTTTGAGAATTGAGATTGACTAAAACAAACACGACGTTTTTTTTGAGCTTTGGAAACTTTTTGGAAAGTTTTTCAAAATTGTAGCAAAAGTTTTTCTGAAGTGTAGCAAAGTTTTTCAAAATTTTGGCAAACATTTTTCAAAAGTGTAGCAAAAGCTTTTAAAAGTTTTCGCAAAAATTTTCATCATTTTGAACTTTTTTCAAGCAGAATTTTGAGATTGATTGAAAATATAAATTGAAGCTGAAAAATATCAAAAAAAATATCGCAATATGCGTCATTTTTTGTTTGACTTTTGAATTTTAAAAATTTTAGTAAAGAAAATGCAATTTTTCAGAGGTTATGCCGTTAAATATCCGATAAAAAGGTCATGAATAATGAGTCACACGTTTTCGGACGGAAGGATTCAATGTCCGTATAATAATTCCCATATTTTGATAAATAATATTAGAGCCATATCTCACCTCACGAAATGCCGACAGGTGAGTTGTTTGTTCAGGTCTTCAGGTTGGGTAGAAAGGTCAGGGCTTATCAGGAGCGTCTTTTTCTGATAAGATCAAGATCAAGATCTGAGCCAAGAATTGTATGAATAGTTATCTTAGTTCGTACTTATGGAAGTAAGTACTCAATAATGGGAAATGGGAAGGGAGATCTGTTTGTAAATTACAATTACGCTGTTTTAGCGTTTCTTTGTTACACCTACACTTGTAGAAGAGTATGCTAATTTTTAACGTTTTACCTCGAAGCTAATTAATGAGGACGAGGTAACTATAGTTTTGATGAAGTATTTTATGGATATTCAAGCTGAAGCGTGCATTGAGCATCTTTGCGCTGTCTGTGCAGTTTTGGTATTTATTGATGCATATTCGAAGGTCATGAGGTCAACACGACCGTCGTAGGAACCTATACATTTTTACTATAACGAATAAAAGCTAGTATAAGCAGGGGTTGAATTATTTTTATAAATGATAAGCTATAATTACCTATAATATTTATAAATTGAAGCAACATCCAGAGATGGCTAGAAGGGTCAGAATCTGTCCTTATAATCAGAGTCACCACATTCCCATAGATGACATCGACACTCATTACAAATTATGTGAGGATTTCAAAGCCGCCTTTAGCTTCGCCGTCAGTCATAATCCTGACAGTAAGTTTATTCTTACGCATAACTACTACACAGATAGATACCGTATTTCCTGTTTTAATTCCCCTGGGGCTTTATTACTTCGAATGGAAAATTATAAATTCTATTAACATGGATAAGATAGGACTTATAACATGAAAAGGTAGGGGGGAATTAAACCGGAGGGGGAATTAAAACGGGAAATACGGTAGTCCCTTCCTTTTTGAACATAAACAAGTCGCTGATGTGGATTCATGGAATTGTATTGTAGGTCGTTCTCAAATTGTGGTGGACAGCGGTCCCGACCCACAAACTTCCTCCAATTGTGATGATAAAACAGGCAGCGCGGTTCAGCTTGGAGCGACGCTGCCTGAGCCTGATAATGATATTAGTGGTAGGAAAGGAATGACATCACTTTTCAAGCAGCGTTTATAAAAATATCAGCGTCATTTCTCCAGTTGGTATTTTTATTTAGAATGGATGTGATTGAATGAGAAGTCTGGGTTGGGTGGACCTTTCTATCGTGATCGTGACTGCAGCAGCGATTTACTCCATTGTTTTAGGAATATTGGCATTGGTTGATGCAGCCGTGTCATCAATTATTCAGTATTTTATTGCAATATTTAGAAGAGTATATCTGACGGATGTCGCAGCGCGGCTAGAGCTGGATGCAATATGTTATTGTACATAATTGAGAATCTTTTTACTTAAATTAAAAGAATAAGAAAGAGGCGGATTTCCTTTAGCATCTTTATTTGGCAATAAAAATCGGAATAACGGCAAGACCGATGATACGGAAATAGTAGATTTCCGCATATCGACATTATTAATAACAAAGAAACAAAAAATATATATTAAACAACAATAACAAACTTTCATATCTAACCAATGTGTTACTTTCCACTTTACTTTGGTTACGTTCTCTATCACTTAGAGTAAGCTTTTTGTATTACGTTCCCTCCTGACTGTGGCAATTTAATTACTCGATCAACCGTACAAAAGAGAATGTGTGTTATAAACAATTTTTGCTTAATTCGTAACAAGTTTTCATGACTCGAGATCATACACAAAAAGCATTTCATTTTTACCAAGACCGGCTTGAATAAATGTTGGAGGTTCTTGATTATTCTCGGTTGTCTTGCAGGGTAAATTACGCTTCGGAAAATTAGTTGCTATATCGAAATTGTTTGGAGCTCTATCGTGACTGAAGACGAACTGGTACAGATGCTAAGAATAATGAAAAAATTTACATTAATCCAAGTTATTTTTATTATCAAGCAAAGTAATTCATAGATAAACGGCTGTACTTACCGATAGTGAATCTGTTTTAAGAAAACGTCGCTCTAATCGGGTTCCACATGGAAGTTTTATAACGGTTCTTATAATATCGGGATGATCGAGGGAAGGCTCAGGCTTAAGCGTTTGTCCGGCAACGATCTTTCGCTGCTTTATATCCTACAATGTTAAATTAAAAAAGAAACTCAAAGATTGGAACTGACTAGACATATTTAACACGGAAAGAACGAACAAAGCGAAATAATGTAGTTTTAGTTTTAACGAACCTCGATTCGCTTGACTTCCTCATCAATCTGCCTCAGCTTCTCTTGTTCCAAATCCTTCAAACGCTGCTGTTCTTCTTGTTTACGTTTTTCCTTTTCCTGATCGGCTTTCAGTGACTCCAAATAAGCTTCATCTTGTTGTTGACGCAGCGTCTGTGTCATATTACGTTCCAATCGGTCTTGTCGGGCAGCTACTAGAAACGCTTCATTATCGGCCACTCCTTGGTGCAATTGTGAAAGAATAGATTGCGCGTCTCTCTCTCCTTCGACTCTAAAGATAGAAGATGTCATGGCATGAAAAATACCAGAAAGAAAAATTTGAAGTAAATCATTCAATGATACAAATAAAATTCATACCTCTTCACAATCGTCATCTTATTATTTTTCAGTACAATTAGAGCCAAAAATGGATATGTATTTTCTCTGAGGGCTTGAGATGTTCGGTAGCCTTCTGGTTTGGAAACTGAACAACTCCAGAAAAGCATATTTTCTCGTACAAAATCACGGAAATCCATGTTAGACATAACTTGTAGACAAAACGCTTCCGTGTTTACATGATCGTCACAATGAAGGTACACTAATAAGAATTTTAGTTCTTTCTTTGCGTCACTCAAAGCTTGAGAGTAGGATCCCTTAAAAAATTAAAACAAAACCAATTAAAAATCACAGCATCAGTTTTCTAAACTTATCTGGGAGAGGACAAGGTTATTTTGAAACCCTACCTGGTAAAACACTGGATGCTCCGATCCAAATTTAGACTTATATTCAGCGATGAACTCTACAACATCTTGTACTGGGTTAGTGATGGCTGCAAAAAGAGAAGGTATTTAGTCATCATGAGAGAACTAGAGGCAAATTGCCAAGGAATAAAAATAATCTTCCAACTTTACCTCTTCGTGGATCGGATCGAATGAAACGTAATCCAAAGCCGATGAAATCCCATAGGAAATTGAAAACGAACTCCATCGGTCGTGAGAACAGGGTCCACACCCATCCCAAAAAACCACCCCCACCACCACCTCTATCGCCAGCTGGAGGTCTTGCATTGCCTGTATTGTTATATCGAGCGACTGATCCGGGTCTGGGAGAAGATTCTGCTGAAGACGCTGGTCGATGTCGCGGCTGCTCCTGTTCTGGTTGAAGATTTTGAAACTCTTCACGATTAAATTGTTGATGTTGTGCACCAGTTTCTAGGCCCATATGATTTGAAATTGCAGCAAGGAGATCCCAATTGTTTCGATCGAGAATTAAACGAGATTCCTCCATATCTTCCATTCCAGTTACGGCCTGTAATAAAATTTACCATCGTCATTAAGAACTTGTCTTAGATGAGTTGTCAGTTCCAAAATAAAAGTTAGATCTTGGCCTTTTAGAAATGTTACCTGAAATTCTAAAATGACCTCCATAACCGCATCATTGACGTTGTTATCATCGGCTGGAATGTTAGCATCCTGCAGACCATTTGTGGAGCCCATCTCTTAAAAGGTTAAAGTGAATTGGGGGATCTAATGCAAAAGGAGACATAAAAGAATTGTCATTTTTGAGAAAGTAAAGGTTTTAAAGAGAATAGATAGAGTACAATTAGCCCTGCTGCATAAAAGTTACAGTATTTCCTCGACAATTGGCCGCGGCGTATGTAAAAAAAATATGTTTTGAAGCATGTAGAACATGGAAGAGGTACCCCTATATACCATGGAAAGGTTAGCAATGCGGCTTAGTTAAAGCGGGCGGCCTATTGTCGAGGGAGTACGGCAAATTAAAACTACAATCTAAAAACACCATAAAAATACAAAATCTCGATAAGCGCTTGACGCTTCACTTACAAATTCCACTCGAAAACAATCCCAATTCCAGAAATATGAATTCAACTCAACCCGTAACACCAGCACCGCACCGTGTGTGACCTGACCTGACCTGACCCTGTCAACAATTAAAAACCCCCTATTCTAAAACAGTTGTAACTTTAAGGAACGACCACAGCTGTCTTTTACATTGCAGCCGACAGCTGCATCAATTTGAAATGTCAATACAGCTGCAGCTCTTTAAAAGAAACAATTATTTAAAAGAAATTTTAATTTTTTAATAAAAAAAAGAAACTTGTCATTAAAAAGATTTATAAATGCTGATTCAGAAAAGTGACTTTTTAAAACTGGCGGTTGAGAAAATCACAGTCACGTGGATAACCAGGCGGGATGTCTTACGCAACTTTCAAATTTTAGGAGATCCGAGTGATTTTTATTTCTGAAAAAGGTGCAGTTTATTTTAAGTTTTTTACGGTAATTCCCCGACAATAGGCCGCCCGCGTTACTTAAGACGAATGCATATCCTTTACATGTTAAACAGGGGCATCTCTCCCATGTTATATAAACATTATTTTTTCATGCATACGCCGCGGCCAATTATGTCGAAGAATTACTGCTAAATATTAATATATATAAAAACATCATTAAAAATACAAGGTTTTTTTGAAAGTTTAGAAAAAAGGTGAGTTTTTTTGTGTTTCGATGACCTCATCTTTGTATCGCTCCTACCTACGCTTACTTGAGAAGTGGCCGGTCGACGCTTCCAAGAAAGGGAGGTTGGTTTTTTTAATTTAATTCACGTTTTTCATGTAATTCCTTCGGCAACAGGCCGCCCGCGTTTAGCAAGCCGCGCGCTATACTTCTTTACATGTTGAACAGGACGGGTGTCTCTCCCTTGTGAAGTGTGGTTAAAAAACCCCATTTTTTATGCATACGCCGTAGTTGGACTGAAGATACAACTACAGTTGTATCTTCAGTCCAACTACATACGCCGCGGCCAATTGTCAAGGAATTACGGTGTGTTTGTTAAATAATACCATAGAAATGGAATAGGGCCCCAGGGGAAGGTAAAAGAACAAAAGGAGGTGTGGGTAACTGAACTGAAAAGGTTTTAT
Organism: Hydroisotoma schaefferi; assembly: GCA_034682405.1. Lineage (NCBI taxonomy): Eukaryota > Metazoa > Arthropoda > Collembola > Entomobryomorpha > Isotomidae > Hydroisotoma > Hydroisotoma schaefferi. The sequence continues at coordinate 6,526 of JAQFZX010001654.1, read as the reverse complement.
TTGTGTTTGTAGGGATCTCGGCGAGCACATAAGGCTGAGAGTTGCTGAAGCGTTTAAAGGTTCGGAACCGGCGGATGTTAATTCATGTGAAGAAATACAAGGGATTTTGAACAGGATTGCGAGTAATCGATATAAAGAAGCGTTTTATATTTCTAAAAGTTCATCGGCATCGGGTAAAATTGTTTGAATTTCCTAAATTGACTGCTTTTATTTACGTTTTTAGGTAATTTTTATAATATTATTGTTTTTGTTACGTAGGTCTGTCTGCCGAAGATTGCCAGCAGATCCTGTCCAATGAGTTTTTAAAAATTGTAGACGAAGAAGAAAGAGGCACAGCCACTTCGAGATTGAAGACGCTGTGGAGCAAGAAGACTACTTCTGAGTCGGAGAGCACAAAAAAAGACGTCTGATGTTTTGTAGATAGGCTACGCTGCGAGTTTAATTGTAATAATGAAGCGTTTTTGTAGTTGTAATGCTCGTGGAGCTTTGTACACCGTCCTAGTCAATTTTTGTAGAAGGTTAAGTAGTATATCTAGTGGGAGTGGGGGTGCCGGTGTGGCTCAGGTCAATACTGAGGTTGTTTCGATGCTTCTTCCTGATCAGAATCAGCCTCATATGCCCATAATGGCTGAGGAGGTTGTAGGAATGCTGGATCCTGAGCCTGGTACCGTTTCATTCAATAATTTAATGGAAACTTGTAGGTACAAGGTGTTTATTTTTGGGTAATTAATTAAATTAGGAAGTGTAGTTATCGACATGACGTTTGGAGCTGGTGGCCACACTAAAAGATTATTGGAATCTTTCAAAGACATCAAGGTTCTGGGTTTGGATAGGGATCCAGTGGCCTTCGAGTTTGGTCAGCAGTTGGCTACAAAATATCCTGGACGATTTGTTCCTATGTTGGGGCGTTTTAGTGAACTACCGTATCTGCTTAAGGAACAGAATATTGACGCAGGTAAGTTAAGTTTATATACTTTTAAGATTGAGGCAAATGCATGAAGGGGAGAGTAAGTATTATAGATTGTTGGTCATTTATTTGTAGTGGATGGTATTTTGTTTGACCTGGGATGTTCTTCAATGCAATTTGACGACGCTGCGAGGGGGTTTGGAGTGAGCCAAGACGGTCCCTTAGACATGCGGATGGATGGTACTAGATTTCCAGATCAGCCTACAGCCGCCGATGTGATTGAGCATATCCAAGAGCATCATTTAGCTAAAATACTGAAGGTTTGCGACTTTTGTCTTGTATTAAGGCGAGTTTTGAGTCATTTTAGTATTTTCTTTGAATAATGTATGTCTTTGTTTATAATTTAACAGGTTTATGGTGAAGAGAAACAAGCTAAAAGACTTGCACGTTCAATTATTGAGGCTAGATACATGTTTAAAAGATTAAGGAGTACATCCGAATTGGCGTATTTAGTAGAATCTGTCCTTGATAAGGAAAAAAGGTTGGATAAGCTTGCAAGACCAACTCACGTGGCGACCAAGACGTTTCAAGGTATTAGGATTTTCGTTAATAACGAAATGAATGAGCTAAATCGTGGAATAGAACTGGCTCATCAATATCTCAAGCCTCAGGGGAAGCTTGTTGTCCTTACTTTTCATTCTTTAGAGGTAAAGTTGCAGTTGGGTTTAATGGAGGAAATGTTTTTTGGAGTTTAAAATTCGAATTTGCGTCATTTCTTTGAATCATTTTGTGCTTCATTCCAGGATCGGATTGTGAAAAGGCACATGGTTGGAATAGACATGGACGAGCCTGTGAGCCACAGTATGAGTCAAAAGTACAAAAACGCTGCAGCTTGGCATTCACATGATGACTTGATAAATATATTTGATCACCGATGGACAGCAGTTAATAAACATGTAATTGTTCCTCAACTTTCAGAAGTAGAAGCTAATCCAAGAAGTAGGTCGGCTAAGTTAAGATTTGCTTTAAAAAATGAAGACAAATAATGTTATTTATTCCCGTTAGTTAAGTTAAAATGTTTACCTACATAAAATATATAATATAATTATAAATGCATCAATGTTGTTCCTCTAATCTAATAAATAAATACTGTGTTACCAAAATAAAATAATGTAATTTACATGATAGTTGCACTTGAATCACATTCTAGAATATTTGAATAGGTAACTGCTAAAGTGCTAAAGCTTAGGCATGAATTCAGGTACTTGTTTGATATGTTTGATGTTTAAAGTAAAGGACGATTTGGATAAATCACAGAAGTTGAATCTTCGCTTTGATAGATTCTTTAAAGCTGCCCCATGTCCTTACGGTGACTGCTGTGTGGGTTAGTAAGTAGAGAAACAGGAAGACATAACTATCTTTCCCTATAAAAGTACATTTTAAGCAATACCTCAGATGCAAGAAAATTAATTGTTGACCTAACTTTGCTTTTGCTGGTTATTTTACTTACTATTGACCAGTAGATGTGCAAGTATGCTGGTTGCAACTTTCAAACTTCCACAAAAGATTGAACTATTGAGGATCGACATAGCTGCAAGCGGAACAGTTACAACTGGTTCGATGACAAAGTCCCAAATCATTGGCTCGATTTTCTGCAAAAGAGCCAAACCACATTTGAGCATAAAAGATCAAGTCAAAAGAAAAGGCATCTAGTTGCATCTTCTCTTACATATTGTTTGTCAATCATCCGCTTGAGCAAGCTTCCAGCTTTTTCAATTGTAATCCCAAGAAAGTTCAATCCTGCCCAGATAAATACCTCGTAGGCCGTACTATGCCATAAGTAAACGTAAAGGTAAGATGCGAAAGAGCCGATCAGTTTGTGGATATCTGTTCCTAGAACATTCTCTGGATCAAGTTTTTTCAATAGCTGGACAGAAGGAATGTAAGTATACCTAAAAGAACCCTACATTTTAGAAAAATATACTCCTACAACACAAAAAATTATACAGAAGTGCATGCAGGTTTGTATACCGAACAAGGAAAAGGTACAAGCCTCTGTCAAAATCTTTCCACAGAACAGAATACCGATGGATGTACGAAGGGCAGCAGGGTGACGGATACATTTTCAATCCATCAAACTCGGCAATGCAACTTGGAGCACCGTATAACACTTTATATTTCATGGTAAAAATTTGTCCTGTAAAACGAGAAAGCAGCAAGTTCTTAGAATACTTTTTGTTCCCGAATAAAGCATCTTTTTTTGTACAAACGGTAGAGTAATTTTTTAGCTAGGTTTTAGAGTAATTTGATAAAATACCTATCCAGTAAACTGTCGCACAAACAGCCCACAAGTTCATTTCATAAACTACGATCACTTGGTGGACAACAGATTGGATATACAAGTAGTGATAGACGAATTCAACAACGAACGCTGTAAAAATCACTCGAAGGGAGGATAAGAACAATTTTTTCAGGTCTGCGGTCAACTTTTTTCCGTGAGACAATCTTGACGGACCTCGGTGTAAAATCTACAAAATAAATTAAATGAATTATATATTTAAAACTTTTCCAATTAAATAAATAAATAAATTTCCAAAAGCTAGTTTAAGTGAATACCTCTTTCTCGAAATGATGGTACAAAACCAACGGTCCGCAGACTAGGAGTGGAAAATAAAATACATATCTGATAAAATTAGACAGCGATTCCCAACTTTGTTGCTCTTCGTCAGTTCGATCCCATGTATCAAAACAGTAACTAATGCAGCGAGCGTAGGTCCACGCGCAACAAATTGCGAAGAAATACGGTGCGTCTAATATATTAGTTTCTTCAACAATGATCTGAAACAAGAACCAATAATTAAAATATCGTCACATAAGTCTCAAAACCAAGACACTTTGACTAAGATAATTTTACATTAAAGATTTACCGTAGCAAGGTTACTGAGAGCCACAAGAGATAGGAACGTAGCGGCCCAAATCACGGTTTTACTTTTAAAACGCATAAGCATCCAGTAGATAACGGGCGTCATAAATAAATAACTGACCGATAGTAAACCAGCCCACCGGTAGTAAAGAATGAAAGATAAAGCCGGCGAAATTATGGGCTCAGCCTAAAATTGTCAAAAATGAAAAGTTAAAAAAGCTCCCTTGATAGATTAACAAACGTTAGTTACCCAAGCGTAATTTGACAGAAAAACAATCCTAGTTAAAATGAGGTGGATAGCGTAAAATAAAGCCAAAGTTGGGAAATTGGAGAAAAAGTTGATCCACTCGTAATCGTAATGACTATCCGTTCCACGATTGAGCCAACATGAAAGCATTCCAGGATTCATAACAGGATCTCTTTGGAATGGAAAATGAGCTGTAATCAGAGATTTTAAAGTAGGATTATTCTTCAAATTAAATACTTGATCCAACCATAATTTCCAAAGAATTCATACCTTCAAGCACTAGAAACATCTCGTAAGTTGAGTATGCGATTGACAAAGCCCATAAAATTAGGAAGACAACCCGAGTAGTTAGAATCGGCCAGAAAAACGTGTTTTCAAACCATCCTACTTCCGATTTCATGTCGCTTTTTGGCTGATCGATGATGGAAGAAGATGATTTATTCGAATTTGAATCTAATTTATGTCCAATTTCTTTAGCATTATCTTTAAGCTGCCGTTTCCTAACGTCTCCTCCGGCTCTGTCGTCAGAATCCATATCTTTGGTTGGGTTTGGCTGCCCTCAATGTTGAGATTTTTACAAAATTACATCCATCGTAGCTGAGAAGACATTCTTTTTTCGTTTACTGAAACCTCCACCGATCACTCTAAAACCGAGAAATAATAGCAATAAATTAGTAAGAAAAACGCTTAGAGCGTATTTCCCATTTTAATTCCCCTGGGGCTTTATTACTTCGAAGGGAAAATTAGAAATTCTATTAACACGGAAAAGATAGGACTTTTGACTTGGATGGAATGAAACCATAGACGCGCAACCACTGGGGGTACGAGGGTACATTGTACCCTCCAGTTTTCTAATGTACCCTCTGGAATTCCCGACAAGCCCTATCCTTTACATAGCAGGTACCGCCCAGCATTGCTAAGCCACAATCCTTCCTATCCTTTAATGCTTTTTGTACCCCCTTGGTTCCCAGTCGTGGTTGCGCCTTTGGAAAGGTAGGGGTAGGTAGGGGGAATTATTTGCTATTTGTACCCCCTGGTACCCAGTTGCGGTTGAGCCTATGGTTGGAAAGGTAGGGGGAATTATTCCAGGGGAGTAATTAAAACGGGAAATACGGTATTATAGTTTTAAAAAATCCAAATAAAAAGAAGAATTACCTTGCAATTCTGATTGCAAAGACAGGAAGTCAGAGAGGTCAATATATCTGTCCGTCTGGTGGGTAATTGGTAGGTAGGTAGACTGAGTTCCAACTGGACAGTTCTGTGAATGTGGTTATCCTTTTCTCGATAAGCCCTGATAAGATGATTATCGTCATAAATCAGGGGAGATAAGGTTGGAATAAAAACTGATAATAAAATCCATCATCCATCCCGTTATAAAGTTAATGAACCCATTCTTAGTACCGTTTTTTAGTGTAAAAATACTTTTCCGCAACGAATGGCAGAGTTATTCATGTAAACATTGGGAGAGGGCAGCTTTTAGCTCTTCTTAAAAGGGGATATGAAGGCAATTTATGCAATTTTATGCCATGCAATTTATGCAATTTTATGCCATGCAATTTATGCAATTTTATGCCATGCAATTTATGTTTATGCTATGCAATTTTATTTATGCAATTTTATGCCCTGCAATTTATGTTTATGCTATGCAATTTTATTTATGAAATTTTATGCCATGCAATTCATGTTTTTCATGCTATGCAATTATATTTATGCTATATGCAAGTTATACAATTTTATGCTATGCAATTCTACGCCATGCGCATGCAATTTATGTTTTTCATGCTATGCAGTTATATTTATGCTATATGCAAATTACGCCAGGGTAAAAAGAATTGCATTCAGATTGTGCCTTTAATTTTAATTTTGTAGCCTGAACTTAAATGATTCTGCCTATGCAATGCACACTAAATCTTTCACCACGCACCCTCTACAATGTTTCCAACGCTAACGTTCGAAATGTTTGCTTTGAATAACTTAAAAATGTTATAAAGGTAGGTGTGTGTGGTGCACAGAGCCCAGTGCACAGACGAACTTTATATAAAACTTTATGATTACTTTTGTGGTTGATTTTGATATATTTTTCACTCCAGCAAAGCCCTCAAAGTGAACTGAATGTAGTAAAGTTGCAAATTAAACTTGTATAATTCGCATATTTTATTAATAAATCGAATTAACTTTTTGCTGTTGGCATTTATTACCAAGTAATCGTTACTCGGTCCAGTCCAGCCCACTACTCAGTGAATGATGGGCATTTTTTTAAGTTTAAAGCTGTGCTGTGATCATCACTCACACTCACATCCACACATCCATGAAATAAGTTATAACCTTGTGCTGATTTTTTTTTACTTGATTGACTCCAATCGAGTCCAGACTACCGGGCCGTAAAGACGACACCAAAGTTGCAGTACAGTTTACAAAACTGCAGTACAATTAACAAAACTGCAGTACA
>JAQFZX010001653.1:0-26578 GCA_034682405.1 Hydroisotoma schaefferi | reverse complement strand
AGGTATCATTTGACGCGGTATCATTTGTCGCGGTATCATTTGACGCGGTATCATTTGTCGCGGTATCATTTGACGCGCTCCCGTACTAACTTTGAGAGGCTTGAAGCCGAAAGAAATGACGCTTCCTTCGACATTCAAATGCAAATGCAAATCCGGCTGTTGGGATAAATTTAAATACGTTCTGAAACACAAAACGAACTGTACTCAATCTCAATTCGAAATTCGAAAACTTGGATAAAAATTAAGAAGGTTATTTGGAGTTTAAACTTTATCTGAACTGGACTAGAACTAAATAAGAATTACAAGAGAAACAGGAATAAAACCATAGTTCCAATTTCGAAGCTTGCCTGCGTTAACCGTATATGCGAGCATTTATTTTGAACCTCGTACAACACGTGTATTGTAAAAAGGGACCGGGGGGTATTATTCTTTCTTGGTTCGATATCCTCTTATAAATTAACCCTCCCTAGCAGCTATCAATCCTACTTACCACAATTATCTTTAATAGTAGCCCATACCTCTATTTAAAAATTAATCTTTAAAATCCTACAGAATATCCAATCCTTTACAGAACCTCATGAAAGACTATAACTATTCTAACAACGTTTATCATCTTATCTTTTTGTAAAAACTAGAAACAATTATGATATCCAACTCAATAAGTACTGCACTACTGCCTGTACAAAATCACAAAATGAAGCATTTTTTATGAGCGGCGGTTCGTCCATCATTAGCTGGACAGTTAAATGACCTATTATCATAATAAGATCATGTTTTGCATAGGTTTGCATGGATGGATTTGTCTAAATTTAAAAAAAACATATCTTCTACCTAACAATAGTTAGCATCTATCTTTCTATCTATCTATCTATCCATCTATCCAGCAAATCTAGTTTAAACTAGTAAAAACGCCAGACTTACTTGTAAAAAGAATTGAGGTTGAAGTTCAAGTGAAACTAAATGCATAAAACCCGAACCTACCAAACAACCATTCCATATTTCATATTTTAATCTCGTAAAATAAGCCAAGAAACTGTCTTTCTTGGACTTGTTTATTACATTATTGAAATTATACCATACATTTCATGTTTACAAACTTCTGACAGGCTCGATCGAAGCTAGGCATGGCAATAGCATGGGTGAAGTTCAACTGGATGGACATCAAAACTCATTAATAAATTACTTGAGTTTAGCAAGAATATATGTGAGTCATTCACTAATATTTTTTATGTCCTACTATTTAATGGATAGATGATAAGTGGATTTAGCCAAAAAAGCATAGTGCGTTGAGGAATATGTACAGTTTTATTGGATTTATATAAATAGAAACATATAAATTACGATGATTGATAAGCATTTCATTTAGAAGTTTAACCCAGCGATTTAATGACACAAACTACTGAATTCTTCAGCAATAAAACTACCATAAATTTGTGACAAAGTAGACGAACTGAAGGATGCAAGGTCAAGGCATTTCCACTCAATCCTGCCCTTGTCCGTTTCTATTTATATAATACAGGAATACAATAATACTTAAATACACGTTAGATAAGCCGATTGGTTAAATCATGCATAGTATAATTATTACGCCTGTAATCATACTTCTGTCTTCTGAGAATGGTTCTTTTTATTGTGTGCAGTTATCATGTATGAAAAAGGAAATGCGATGTAACAATCCGAACATTTAAAGGGTTTTTCCAACGTGTGACTTCTGAGATGATCATTCATCATGATTAAGCTTCTATACTTTCTTCCGCAAAAGTAGCATTCCCAACTTTTCCCCTTGCATAAGCCGCACATCGGAACGTGATTGTTGTAACCCTGTTGGGTTTTTAGTATCCTTCCACAAAGGGGACAAGGGAAGGTTAGACGGTGAATATGCTTCCATTTTCTGTGTGATATCATACGTCCTTTCTCATGAAACTGTTTCCCACAATCCTCACAAGTATAGGGTTTTTCTAATGTGTGGATGGCTACAAGATGAACTCTTAAGCTACCTTTACTCTTAAAGGGAGTTTTACAAAAGGGACAGTAGACTCGTTGACTTTCATGTTCCACTTTTATATGATGTTGTAAAACGGAATGGTGGATGGACCCAAAAGTACATGTTCGGACTTCCGTCTCTGTTCCAACATTCCAAGTACACTTGTACGGCTTTTCTCTTGTATGAATTAACAAATGATTAAAAAGGTTAGTTTCCTTTAGACTTTGGAAGGTTTTCGGACAAAAATAACATTCAAACTGCTTCATGCTCGTGTGTCGTTTCATGTGATTGGAAAGATAGCGTTTCGTTGCAAACGGTTTATTGCAAACGGTACAGGGAAATCCCTTCTTCGCCGAATGAACAGACAATAAATGAGTCTTCTTTCCGGTTATCGTGAAAAATGTTTTTCCACACTCATCGCACGAAAAGTCTTTAATCTTGTCGTGAAAAAATCTAACGTGATAACGAAGGGATTGTCTGAACTTGAAAGTGGATGGGCATTTCAGACATTTAAATGGTTTGAGGTCAGAGTGCATCCTTTCATGATCACTCAATCCTGACCTGCTGGGAAAACTATTCCCACAAACGTTACACTTGTAAGGTCGCTCGTGAGTGTGTTTCCTCATAATATGGAATCTGAACGACTGTCTCGTATTGCATACTACTGGGCAAAATGAGCAGTTGTAGTCAGACTCCAGTCTCTCTTTTGTGTGTGTTGGCAAATGATCATACAAGTATGACTTATCTTTATATTTTTTTGGACAAAAGTAACACGGGAAATCCGTGTGTTTAGTGTGAGTCTGCTTGATATGTCTTTGTAAATTCGAATTGCCATAATATTCTTTGTCACAAATTGAACATTTTAACTTTTTTCGGTTCGTTTCGTGAGTCAAGAAATGACTTATTAAACGCTTTTTACTGGGGAACTTATTCCTACACTTTGTACAAGGAAATACATCCCCCAGACCGTGGGTGTATTTAATGTGGGTTGTACAGTCTGCTTTATGTTTAAATTGGGCAGGACATTGGGGACATTTCACTTTTACTATGGGACGAGGGTTGAGATTATGACATTTCTGGATATGACGGGTACGTCCAGCGTGTCCTGGGAATGTCAAGGGACAATGCAGACACTTGCACCCCTTTTCCATTGTGTGTTTTGCATAGAGATGTTCCATTAGATTACATCTGTCCTTATATTTAACGTAACAAAAGTAACACTTGTACAGAGTCCCCATTTCAGCACGGAATTTGTATTAAATAGCTCCTTAAGGTTGGACCACCAGAATACTACTATCGTGTCTGTTGAGAATTTGATGAATTCTACAACTTTTGGATGCGACTAGAGTAGAGGGAAGGGTAGCTTGTTTTACCAGTATTAGCATGAACACCTTTGGCATATTGGTTTCTTATAGTAGTAGTCATAAAGTTTTGTCAGTCTTATTAGTGTTCTTGCTTTCTAATGGTAAGGTACTCTCCTTTACACAATTCTAAGTCTCTGTTGGAGGATTGTACCTATTTTAGTCATTTAAGAAGGACCAAAAACTATTAGTAGGGTCCCTTCACAGAATCGTAAGAAAAAGCATACCCGATAGAGCAAACTTTACTACAAACTAGAGTTTGGATTTACATTTTTGTAAGTCTAATTATTTATAGCTGGATGCTTAACATGTTTTGCTATTGTAGTATATTACCCTAAATCCTCGCCCATATGCCGCCTTCACTAATTATGCCGTACGCCTATCCTTCACATGTTAAAGGGGGTATCTTTCCCATTGTAAACATGCTTTAAAACATCTTTTTTCGATATATAAGCCGCGGTATATGGGCGAGGATTTAGGGTAACTACGTTTGTACTCTTTTTCTACAATGTGTTGTGCAGTTGGGTAAGAAATTGAAAAGTACAAAGGGACAAACTACTGAATTTATTCATGCAGTTCAATTCATGACAAAATCCATCATGATCCTTTAAACTAATTTTGATCTCTGAAACATTTCAAAGGTAGAAACAATCTGTCAAACTCTGTTGTTTTAAATATTGTTGTAATTGGCAGCTACAAAGCTAAGGCTTATCTGCAACTGCAGGTCTGGAGTGATGCTTGAGCTTTTGTAGTCTGTACACCCATAAACCCTCGAACTTGCTACAACCTAAAGACGAAATAACTTAGAGCTACATTCTTGTTAAAAACCAAATGAGGATGTAATTGTTCGTACCCATGAGAGCTGAGGAAGCAGTACTAGGGTTGATGCTACAATACAACTCAGGTTCTATTTCCAGGATTAATTATAGGAACAGGTTATCTTACCTTACAAATCTTTGATTCTCTTACCAATTTTGCATAAACTAAATTGGGTGCAGAATGTAGAGTAGAGACTTCCGGATTTGCACCTTTTGTAATGGATTTATTAGGGAAGTAAGGACAAAAGGCTGCACTTCCGTTACGCCAGCTTTTTTAAACATACCCTAATTCCTTACCCGTATACCGCCCTCGTAAATTATGCCGTGCGTGTTAAAAAGGGTATCTCTCCCATGATAAGTATGCTTCAAAACGTTTTTATATCCATATGTGTATAACCCGCGGTGTCTGGGCGAGGATTTGAGTTAGTTTTAATTTTCCTTTAAACCTTTCATCAGTTTATTCAAACTCTGTATATCCTATTTTATGTGAGGAGGCAGGATTTCCTCAGAAAAGGTTTGAAGTTCTTGGAAAAATTAATAAAATGATTGGCAGTTTTATTAATTTATTTGCTTTACCATTCTATGCCGTTTCCTATCTAAGTGAACGCATTTTAGGATTTTTTTTAATGAGAAAAAATGAAAAATGGTGTTCAGTTCTTATTCTGCTTGCAACATTAAAAGGACATTTTTATTCTTTCAGGAATATTAAGGTTAACTGTACACGATTTGTGGTAAATACCTTACTATTCTATACTCTAAGGTAGGTAAATACAGTAAAAAGCAACTTATCTAGTCTTAATTGACATAAGCTGCTTGGGGTTGTGAGGATATCTCAAAAAGTTTCATGAAAAAAAAATAGGGTTGGTTCCGTCTATTCCATTTTGCATAAAGCTTAATAATAATGTGGACCAAATAAATGAAAAAAAACTATTGGATTGACATGAATTAAAGTAGAGTTCTTTGGAAATGAGAAATCCTTAAATATTCCCTATCCTCTACTGACATTTAACAGGTAATTAGAGTAGCTTATCTATGTACATTATGGAGGAGTTTTATACAGAAATACGAACATTTGAACTGAGAAGTTTGAAATACGGAAATGACAGTTTAAAAATATGAAAGGTTTTTTATAGGAATCTTGCAACGTACTCGTTGTATTTCCAACAAAATGTATGCTAGTTCTAGAATTATTTTATATTTTTACATAATCTCGAACTAAGCCTTGAGTTTTGTTCAATAAAATGGTTAGTTTTGTTGGAAGAATTAAAACTCGCTTGTCTAGCTCTAGCTACTGAGTTAATAAATCTTATTAGGTTTTAAACTGTTAAATAAACCTTCAAGTTTAGTTAAAAACCAGAGGAGTTTCTGGGTTTTGCTCACGATCCAGCAACTACTGGTAAGATGAGCTAATAAAAGGGCGTAAAATGGCCCAAGGTTTAGAAATAGTTTTACAGTCTCTGTTTGAGGAATCTGACTTCTTCTAATCTAAAGGGTTCTAAACCCTTCTTCTACTGACTAATTATCAATAATGTAGGATTACTTTTTAAAATTTGAGTGAGTTTTTAAGAAGAAAAATACTTTTTTGAAATCTGTAGTTTAATCGATGGCGATTTTTTTCTGAGTGTTTTGAGTGTAGATAAGGAGAAGGGCGGCCCCACCTAATACGGCGCTTGTGAGTTGGTTAGTCCAGCTTGGTTTTTGGTCCGTTATGGAAATCTCGGCCTTTTCCTGTAAACGAATTAGGGAAGTAATTAAGGTTTGTTATTAAAGGGGAAAAGACTCAATAAATGCACATTTTAAAGGTTAACTTACCAAGAATGGAGTTAGGGAAAGTCTCCTCTGGGCGAGTGTGGTTCTTTGTTTCTCCATTTGGAAGGAATCCTCCCGGATGAAACGGCTGGAATCTCGAACCTTATTGTTGAAGGTTTCAGGGAGGTCTGTGGGGGTGGTTGGAGTTAGAATTCGATTTTTTTCATTAGTTCGAACCAGAACAACACGTCGGGTCTCCTCGTCTCCTTCAACGAACCTTTCTGACAATTTTTCCACTCGAATGGAGCGTCTGGAGTCCTCCGGGACTGACCTGCGGGTTTCGTCCCTGACTGGCCTGCGGGTTTCATCCCTGACTGACCTGCGGGTTTCGTCCCGGACTGACCTGCGGGTTTCATCCCTGACTGACCTGCGGGTTTCGTCCCGGACTGACCTGCGGGTCTCATCCCGGACCATTTGACGACTGTCATCAGTGACAAGTCGTCGGTCATCGTTGGAGACGGACCTTCTGCTGTTACTTTCGTCCCGGACCATTCTTCGGGTTTGTTCTCGAGCTGCGACTTCCCTGGTAACTCTTCGATCATGTTCCTGACGGTTGGTTTCTCTCCTTGAAACGCTGCGTCGCTGTTCGTCTTTCACAACTCTCATATTACTTTCTACTCTATCAAGGCTCATTGACCTTCGCTCATCTACACGGGCTAATCTCTCGGTCCGTGTAGATTGATCCTGGCTTACAGTTCGACGGTCAAGTTGTCTATCCTCGGAAACCCTGAACATTCGACGGTCAGTGGATTCACGGGTAAGTCGTTCGTCTCCAGTTTCTCGGACCATCCTGCGGTTACTGGATTCTCGGATGAGTTGCCTATTTCCATCTTTTCGAACAAGCTGTCGGTCCCCAGTCTCACGGACAAGTCTTTGAGTGTAGATATCATCTCGGGCAAGTCGTCTATCATTCCCATCTTCTCGGACAAGTCGTCGATCGGTATTTTCTCGAACAAGTCGTCGATTCGCCCCCTCTTCCCGGACAAGTCGTCGATCGGTATTTTCTCGAACAAGTCGTCGATTACCCCCCTCTTCTCGGACAAGTCGTCGCTCGGTATTTTCTCGAACAAGTCGTCGATTCGCCCCCTCTTCTTGGACAAGTCGTCGCTCGGTATTTTCTCGAACAAGTCGTCGATTACCCCCCTCTTCTCGGACAAGTCGTCGATCAGTACTTTCTCGGACAAGTCGTCGATCAGTATTTTCTCGGACAAGTCGTCGATTCGCCCCCTCTTCCCGGACAAGTCGTCGATCAGTATTTTCTCGGACAAGTCGTCGATTCGCCCCCTCTTCCCGGACAAGTCGTCGATTCGCCCCCTCTTCACGGACAAGTCGTCGATCGGTATTTTCTCGAACAAGTCGTCGATTACCCCCCTCTTCTCGGACAAGTCGTCTCTCCGAATCCTGTGAAACCAGTCGCCGACTTTCTTCTCTGGCAACGACCTGTCTGTTGTTCTCATTTCTGATAAGGTCAACTCGGCTCTCGCTGCTTGACCTCACAAGCCTCCTTTCAGAACCACCGTTCCTTCGCTCATCCACCCGGCTCAAGCGTCGTTCGTGCTCAGAAGTGGATCGAAAGGTTCTAGCCTCTTCAGGAGTGGATATTCGGCTTATCTGATTCTCTCGGACTGAGAGGATTCGACCTCGATCTCCACCTCCATTAACCTCGGAGATTCGATAAGGGCTTTCCTCACTGGAGGATGACTTGAGACGGAATTCTCTACGGGTTTCAATAGAATCGACCCGACTTCGGGTCCTTGCAGTTTGGTCACTCCGTACTTGAAATGGCTGTGCTAAAAACACGGCTAGTGAAACCAGGGTCAAGTAGACCAAACTCGATGTCTTCATTTCCTCAAGGGCCGTATATCAAGGGAGAGTTGGATGGCTTTTTAGCTTTTAAAAATGACTGGATATTTAGTACTTCTGGCTAAGTATTTCTCCCCTTAAATTGCAGAGGTTTTTCTGAGGTTTTTTTGGCTAAAAACTGGGTTCTAATTTCAATGTGCTTTGTGAATTTTTGCTAAAGGGTTTTCAGCTAGCTTTCCGAGCGTTTAGTTGAAGAGTTCCTGGGAGAGACTGGCCTAGATTCACGAGAGGGATGTCATTTATATGAGAAACGGAGTAACAAGACGTGACGCAGTTGAGGGAAGAAGTTGGATATTAAATGGGGTGTGGATTCTTGCGGAATGGATTTGATTTATTGGGATATTTACAGCTTTTCTAATACAGTTTTCCCACCCGTTCCCTATCTGGTTAAACCATGCAGGCTTCTTTCCCGTGATCATCAAGAAGTGTAAATGTTCTTTAAGCTTTCTACGGTTTTAGAAGGATGTGCTACGAGAAAATTCATGTAACGAAAGTAAGTTGAACAACTCGGCAAACCTCATTTCTCAATGAAAGTTAAAACGGGTTCGCTCGAGCAGATTTAAGTGGACAAAGTTTTATCCATAGTTGAATCAGACTCTTGGTTGGCAAGTGTTATGCTCAGATTTATTCAGGCTGAGTTTACGTGGGTAGAAACAAGTGGATGAGAAGTGGGTGTGGTCATTAACTTTACTTTAGGGATATATTTATGTATTTGAAATTGGAGAAACGTAGAAAAAAAAGTAAAAGTACTGGAATAAAACGCCAAATGATTTCATGCTGGGTGTTAAACCCCGATGATCCTTCCTATGCAGTTTTATACGTTTTCCAATTTATTGATTGACAACTTGAGAATAAAGGGTCCCACATACATCTATCAATAAACCCTACCGTTCTTGATACTAAAAACTTTAAAGTAAATAATTCGAAACCATCTTATTAAAAATACCAAGGCCGAAAAGTGCAAATGAAATACTCAAGGGTAGAACCTCTTGAAACCCCGTAAAGCTTGAGCGGATTCTAACCGAGTGTAACTTGTAGGTGAGACTTTGTGTATTATTTAGTAAGGCCCTATAGTATAAGAGAGTACCGGATTTACGGTTTTAACTCCCCCTTACCGGCATTAACGGAGTAAAAAATAACATCACAGAGTCAGTTAAAACGAAAGTAGGGTAGTACACGTAATGTGTGGGATGAGGATTGGGAATAAATGGGTGTGAAATTTCATCGTAGGCCGAGATTAAAAAGTCCAATGGACCGGACTAAATTCATCCCGAGTTTCGGAGTTATCAACAAGTGGCAGGCAACTCTTCTGTAGAATGTATGATACACAATATGATTGTGGAAAGTCTAGGTTCACAAATACCGTAATTCCTCGTGTATAGGTCGCGGCGTACGTATGAAAAAAGAGGATTTGAATCATGCTTAGCATGAGAAACAACCTTGTTTAACACTTGAAGAATGGCACGCGGCTAGACCAACGCGGGCGGCGTTCATACGAGGAATTACGTACTCATAAACTGTAAATGAATAACTTATCCCCATTTATCCCAGAATGTACCCTCCTCTATGCAGAAAAAGAGGGATATACCGGCGTTTAATTATTGCTCACTTTCTCCTATTCCATTTCCAATCCAATTAAAACTAAATAATACGGGTCTTAACTTCCAAACAACTAATTTCAATAATTGAACGGTGCGGCCTACCCTCTCCATCAATCTCGTCTTTTGTCTGTTCATAAATATCCCAAAATGGAATGTGCTTTAAACTAAACGAGGATAGATATAAATAATTTTTGGACGCCCAGAAGAGACGGAAAGTTTCCTTAAAACAGAGCAACACCATTGCTAAATGGAATTAATTAATTGTCCCCCGGCAGAACATATGCTAGGCATAATAAAACGTATCTATTATGTGGATGATATCCTCCAGATTACAAAATAAGGGCTCTCCGTGTATAAGCTCCAGTAAATCCAGTAAATGAGCTACCGAATCCTTAGGTCACGGTCTCAGGTCAGCAGTTTAGGGCGTCGAAACTAAGAATTTCGCACGCACCTTCCGATTGCGAACAAATAGATACTTTTTTGGGGACACACTAACCCTGCTCGTATTATAAATTTATTTATTTCAAAAAAGGTAGGGCGAAAAAAATAAGGTGTGCTCTCTCCAGAAGACACAGTAGGACTTGCTAACCAGTGCACTGAGGTAAAAAAATCCAGAGATTAGGATTGTCTACATGCAAATACTTCTGTTATGTTGTTGAGATTTTTTACTAAAAGTAAAGTGGGTTAGAATGAACTTAACTGTGCTTACTTTATCATACTCCATTCCAATGTAAATAAATTCTGCATCAATAAGAACTTATTGCCACCGAGGTAAAAAATATTCTTGGAAATACTTTTGTTTTTAAGGTAGGCTACCACCACCGCAGTTAATTAAAAACAGCATCGGGTCACTAAATGAAATATCATATTCCAAATATCGTACACTTTTCTCCAAGTTCATTCAATTGGACCTCCTGTCGCTCCGGACACCATGTCGCTAGACCTCGTGTCGCTGGATCTCCTATCGCTTGGGACCCCGTGACGCTGTATCTCCTGTCGCTGGATCCCGTGACGCGCTTCCGTTAAACATGCATCAAAACATCCTTTTTGCATACATAAGCCGCGGCATATGGGCGAGGATTTAGGGTAATCTCAATTAGCACAATGTATATTTAAATTTCTTCATTTTATTGACTTTTAAAACTGCAATTGATTTCATGACAATAAATAATTGATAAAGTTAAGGTAGTGCCAAAGTGGGTGATCCGTTTCTAGAACTCCCTAAGGTAGTCCCCTGCAATCCATTTAACCACTGAATAGTTACCCAATCTAAAATTACAAGGTGAACTTGCATAAACTAAACTAAAATTTTACAATTTCAACGAAATAGGTTTCTTTGGCCTCTCTTGTTATTTATGTGGAGGCAAAGCGCCCACACCCCATTGCTGTGTCCTTTTTAGTTTGGTTTCTTCAAAACCAAAGAGTTTTAAAGCTTGTTTTCGTATATCAACCAATTGTTTTCACTTGATGATGTCCCAGGTCCCTGAAACTTCACATTTTAAAAGTAACGTTATATTTGTTGCTTATTTATGAACAAAACTAATAAGGTTCATTATTTTTCAAAATTTCAAAGTGCTGGGGGTACTTTTAAACCCCACGGGTGCCTTCACCTACGGCTTTCGCCAACATATTCCGTTATTTGTTTCTTTTAAACACAAGTAGCTCAAAACGTTTTTGGAAATTTTTCACCCTCTTGGGTCCATCTGAACACCACGGGTACCTAAAACTTTGAATTTTGCCAAAAATAATCAGTTCTCTGTTACTTTTGACCAAAAGTAGAAATTTTTTTTTCGAAATTTCAGGCCAGTTGGACCGATCGGGCCGGTTTACGAAACTAAACCTCAAAATCGGCATTGGACCCACTATGCAAAATTTCGGAGCTGTTGTGTAATTTTTTCGAAAGTTATCGATGCCATACACGGACGCACGGACGGATTGCGTGGCTACATAAGCCCAATTGACTGGGCTAAAACTAAAGAATGAAGAATGAATTAAACTGTTTAATACTTAAGAAATTAATTCTCTCTAAGACAGACGATAAGGGTAAATAGCTATAAGACAAGCTATTCTGCGGCGTGTTCCTGTTGATTTCATAAATGCAAGATGGAAAAAACATCCGCAACATTAACATTGCATGTCACGCGAATTCAATAAGCTATCCGAAAGATTATAATCGCGTTCAACCCTCTATCCAGGTTAAAAGATTGTTCTGCAAGCATGAGATGACCCTCCTCCTCCAAGTTCATTCTTCCACCTATCATCCACATACACGATACCTAATCATGAAATTAGACGGAGAAAGTTGCAAGAAAGGACACCATAAGTATAATGCCATTTCCATACTACGAAATCAAAATCTTGTTTCCCTGAAGTCTCCCAAAACAAACCAGCATAGCATTAAATGCAACCTTAGTAAGAAACCAAACTCAAACACAGACTTTCATATGAAACGAACGAGCTTACGAATGAATAGATTTATTCATAACTTAAAAGAGACACAATTAAAAATATCATTACCTATAATACAACTAGCGTAAAAGTAAAAATAATGTTCGAAGAGCTTAGTGGTTCTGCTGACCCGAGTATGTCCAAGTAAGTTACGTCCGTCGTCACATTATTGGATTCATCCACATCGTCCGGATTACGCTTGTTGTAAATAGCCACACCTAAAGGATGCCATTCTATGCTGTGGTTAAGAAAGTCAAATCGATCATCCGAAAGTTGTTGTCGGTAGCGATCAGAATAGTAGTCAAAGTGGGATGTAAATTCCCTAGAAAACCAGGTAACGGGGACTTTTCTCAATCCACTGTAGACCGGTATTTCATCAGTGACGAACTGATCGATGTATTTGTATGGGATTGGGGAAATGGGGGCCGTGATTTGGGTAATATTGTCCCCCTTGTAGGCGTTAGTAAGAACAACGGCCATGAGGATCCAAGGGCCACATATTAAATAGAGGAACCTGTGTCTATCTTTATTGACCGAAGTATCATCTCCCTGTTCGAGCAAGACCTTAAGGACCATAAACAGACTGGAATTTAGAGAAGGGCCCTTCGCAGCTGAACATTTTTGAATCCAGTTAAGCCCTAGTAGACCTCCATGTACTAGGGTGGTATGTACCACGTAGTAAAAAAGTATGTAGATCCACACAGTTATGTCGAAGGAGGATACAAGTCCGAAAAAGGATACAGAACCGGATCGGGGTTGTGTGCATGTCACAAATGTATAGGGTTCTTGGACAGTTGTCAGGATCCGGTTTTGGGGTTCAATCATCAGTAGTTGTCGAAATGGGTAAACTTCACTTTTGTCATTTAACCGGTCACATTGGGATAAAGGAAATGAAGAATTCCCCTCCTTAAGAACTAATCTATCGCAATAAAAGTATGCATACTCATTATGCTTGTTCTTTACAGATCGATTGTAGTAAAAATACGAATTGTTTTTCAGAATACTGCCCACAATCTCATGGTACAAGATTAATTCTCCCCCCCAAACTCGTTGGGCCGCTATGTAGGTCTGGAACGGCTTTTTCGGAGGACTTAACGGTCGTATTTCCATGTTGTTTAGTGGATTGTTCAGCTCAATGTTGGGGATATCAACCTCCCATGGGACGCTGGTGCTTTGTGCATTCAGAGATGTAAATAACTCGGACAGAATTTCTATTTCAAACTGGTCATCCTCAATTCCAATCCTCAACCTCTCCGATTTCTTACAAAAGTGACAAACAACGAGGATTTTATCTATTTCCATTTCCTCGATAACAACTGACATTTCGGGTACCGGATCAACCTTTGACTTTAATTCCAATGTAATCAGATTCGAGGTCGCGCACATCCCAGACTCAGAATACGTTCCAGTACCAACCATAAAATTACTCATAGCATTATTCCAAAACTGCCAGCTTGTTGGTCCCTTCCCATCCTTTTTATCCGCTTCTACCGAAACCAAAATCCTGTATATCTTTCGAGTACATTTGTTGAAATCCGGTTCCACTTTATCTGCAAAGGCAAAGTCCGAATATTGAATTTTAGTGATCCAAGGGTTGAGATAGATTTGTGGAACCCGGAGCTCTCCCCTGTAGAAAAATGAAGGGGCCTCCAGTTCGGTCGGAGGAATTAGATAGAACTGGGCCACACAATACCATCTTGACCTCACTGACCTGTTTACAGCCGGAAGTTCTAGGCCATCTTTCTGGCCACGGTTATACCTTTGACGCCTGGGGGGACGGGTTTCATACGGGAAGAAAAAGGTCATAACAAAGTAGTGGTATTCGGCTTTCTCTTGGACCACGTCGTATCGTGTGAGTTCCACGGGGGTTGAGCCGGGATCCAAGTCCATCCCCGGGTAGTTTATCAACTGAACGAGGCATTTATCAGCAAAGGGGGTAAGAAATCGGGAAAGATTGGGTATGTCGGTGTTAGACAGTTTGAAATGGGAACGAAATTGGGGTTGAAGTTCTTCTGATGTAATTTGCCGTAAGGACAGGAGCGTGAGGAGCGTCTTTAAGCTTGGAATATTCATTTTTCCTAGTTATGGTTAGTGTATTGATATGCTGGGCATCTTGATGAGAGTTAAAGAGAATATGCGTTCGTCAAACCTTCTGCAGTTATTTTATCCATTCGTGATGTATTTAGAAGATATTGGACTATTCGTGCTGGAGAATAAACAAGCAAAAGGGTGTGACGGACACGAAATGTACAAGAAACTGGCATAAAATGTCATCAAAAGCAACGTAACGTGAGCTCAAACTTATATGATATCCTGCGAATATGAATAAAAATCAACTATGTAAAAATAACGCTAGCCAACATTCAGGTGTTATCCACGACAGTATTCCAATTCTTTTGTTATGAAGTACTATTTATATTTTACAAACACGCAAGTGAAGGGTTAGCTACAAGAAGGTTGGATAAATGTCATCGCTAACCAACATCCACGTGTCCCATAAGCGAAACGACGCGGGGGTACAGTACAAATAGCGTTAAAGGATAGGTAGGGGTGTGTCTGGGCAACATGTAAAGATACTGGGAACGTTCGAGGGGGTACATTAAAAAACCCAGGAGTACAATGTACCCTGGTATCCCCACCCCAGTGGTTGCGTCACTGACGCTTTCTTAACCATGACCGACGGTATTCCAACTCTTTTGTTGTGTAGAGAAGAAAAAGAGAAGAACTACTTAATATTTTACAAACACGTTGGGTGAACGGTTGGAGTCGTCAACGCTTTGAAAGACTTATTATGTCTTTCCCTGATATATTTAGAAGATATTGGACTATTCGTGCTGGAGAATAAACAAGGAAACGGGTGTGACAGACACGAAATGTACAAGAAACGTGCATAAAATATCATCACAAGTTATAGCTTGTTGATGAGCTCAAACTTTATGCTATCAAAAGGGTATTTGATCCCATCAAAATGCTAACCAACATTCACGTGTTATCCACGACAGTTCCAACTCTTTTGTTTTGTATTGAAAAAAAGGTTATTTTACGAACACTGTTATATAATAGTGCAAAAGTAGTATTGGCTGAATATCGAAACTCAGGACCTTTTGCTATCCGGGCAAATGCTCTACCAACTGAGCTACCAATAAGCCTGTATTGCACTATTAGCCGACTTAAATGGAGGTTACATTAACTTCTGTAACAAAATGTTGGCTGAACAGTTGGAATCAACTTAAATCTTTCATAAAAATAAACAACGATTCGTACGCTTTCATCCACACTTTCTTCCAAACATCATTTTCTTCACATACAAGCCGCGGCATATGGGTGAGGATTTAGGGTATGCTTCTCGCCATCCGTCGTAGACTCCTCAAGTATACCTCACGGCGTGCGTATAAAAAAGATTTCTGATGCTTGCTTAACATAGGAGACGCCCTTGTTAAGGAAAGCATGCGGCATCTAGCATAGTATTTATAGTAGTCTGCTACAATATTTCTCGCTATCTGGCACAATATTCCTAGTAATCTGGTACAATATTTCTCGTAATCTGGCTAAATATTTGTAGTAATCTGGCACAATATTTCTAGTAATCTGGCGCAATATTTCTCATCTGTCATAATACTGCTTATCTAGCATAGTATTTATAGTAGTCTGCTACAATATTTTTCGCTATCTGGCACAATATTCCTAGTATTCTGGCGCAATATTTCTAGTAATCTGGCGCAATATTTCTCATCTGTCATAATACTGCTTATCTAGCACAGTATTTATAGTAGTTTGATACAATATTTTTCGCTATCTGGCACAATATTCCTAGTAATCTGGCGCAATATTTCTCATCTGTCATAATACTGCTTATCTAGCATAGTATTTATAGTAGTCTGATACAATATTTTTCGCTATCTGGCACAATATTCCTAGTAATCTGGCGCAAAAGTTTTCATCTGTCATAATACTTCTTATCTAGCATAGTATTTAAAGTAGTCTGCTACAATATTTCTCGCTATCTGGCACAATATTCCTAGTAATCTGGTACAATATTTCTCGTAATCTGGCTAAATATTTGTAGTAATCTGGCACAATATTTCTAGTAATCTGGCGCAATATTTCTCATCTGTCATAATACTGATTATCTAGCATAGCATTTATAGTAGTCTGCTACAATATTTTTCGCTATCTGCCATAATATTCCTAGTAATCTGGTACAATATTTCTCGTAATCTGGCTAAATACTTGTAGTAATCTGGCACAATATTTCTCGTAATCTGGCACAAGATTGAGTACTTATTTTCCCACTAAGTTATTTTCTGGTGCCATATTTAACATTCTGGCACAAGATGAGTTTTGTATGTAAAAAAGCTCTTTTGTATGCAAAAGAGCTCTTTTGTATACAAAAGACGAGTTTACCATGCAAAAGGAAAATATAATGCCATATTTAAATAATCTGGCACCAGACTCAATATTAAGTCTCAGACGAGTTTACCATGCAAAAGGCAAATATAGTGCCATATTTAAATAATCTGGCACCAGACTCAATATTAAGTCTCTTTTGCATGCAAAAGAGCTCTTTTGTATTACAAAAGACGAGTTTAGCATGCAAAAGAGTAGTTTTGCATACAAATGAGGCCTTTTGCATGCGAAAGAGGATTTTTGCGTGCTAAAGTCGTCTTTTGTATGCAAAAGAGCTCAATTGCATGCAAACGAGCCCTTTTGTATGCAAAAGACGAGTTTTGCTATTGGCTGACCCCTTCGCAGCTCCATAGTTTTGTTTACAAATGAGGTCTTAAACATTCAAAAGAGGAGTTTAGCACGCAAAAGATGAGTTTTGCATGCAAAAGATGAGTTTTGCTATTGGCTCACCCCTCTGCAGCTAGCTCCATACTCTCCACTATTCAGAGAAAAGGGTGCACAGGGGAAGGATATACCGGCGTTTAATTCTTGCTCACTTCCTCCGATTCCGTTTTCAATCCAATTAAGACTAAATAATACGATTCGTAACTTCCAAACGACTATTTCAATAATTGAACGGTTCGGCTCAACCTCTCTATCAATCTTGTCGTTTGTATGTTCATAAATATCCCAAAATGGAGGGTCAAAATACATCACACTTTAAAAACTAAACCAGAAGTGTTTCTCAAACAGTACTGCAGTTATTGGGTTGAGATCTTTTAAGCATTTTTAATTACAGGATAAGCATATTCTACAACGCAATATAGCAATGTTTCTAAAAGATCATCAGTTCATTTTTATTCTTCTATCTTTTGTTCTTACATTGTCTGCCCTGGTTTTCCAACGTATTACCTAGAAATACTGGACCACTTAATATACAATTACATCTGATAAGTTAATAGAATCACATACTACTTTTTCATATTAGAGAAACAACATAACATAATCCAAGGTTCATATTTTATTTTATTAGCAATGCAAATCAAATGAGCACAAGAAATAAGGGCAGCTACACTTCCAATGAATGAAGTTTTATAAATAAATAGAGTGGAATCCTATTGCGACCTCATTTTTAATTCTATAAAGTAAACTAACAGTTCAATAAACGGACGGAAACAAAACACAACTACTGTCCTCCTTAATGTTCTTGGAACCTAAAGTAAATATAAACTCTTTTTGAAGCCGGTTACAAATTCATTAAAGACTTTATTTCCAAACCCGGTCTCAGTCAACAAACTCTATCTTTATCAAATTCAACTTTAATTCCTGTTTGAGTAAATATATTTGGAAGGAGATGAAATTGTTGGAGATTGTAGTTTTGGTGGGGGTAGTCCTGATGTTGGTGGGGGTGGAGCAGACCGAGGCGGACTGTGGGTGTGCCGCTAATTATTCCCCAGTGTGTGGTAAGGATTTAAAGACATATTGGAATACATGCGAGCGGAGATGTGCGAGAGGTCAGAATTATACAATATTCTTGTAACAAATAACATTTATGTTTGTAAGAGTTAAAATAGTTGATGGGACATTCCTAACGCTTTATCTTAGGAATTAAAGTCTCCTACCTAACATTCCTTCATGATTCTTGCATGCAAATCAACCTTAACTAGAGTCTTTTAGTTGTTAATGGCGTTAATTGGTTGATCCCACAAGTGATATTTTGTCTATTGCTTGATCCAACAGGCGTTAGAGAATTGCACAAAGGAAGGTGCAATGAGAGGGATCGAGGAGAATAAGCAGGGTAAATCCACATCCACGGGGGGTTTGACCTGACATTCTAAACTTATGATGACTCTACCCACTTCCGGAACTCCACCTTCAAATCCTAATAACTTACACTGTAATTTATTGTCTCCAGTTTGTGTGGAAATAAATAAATACACTTCCACGAGAAGACTGTTTTAATTTAGTATTGAGCTGCATACGGTTTTACGGATTTTATTCCGCACCTCAACATTTTCAGCATATTACCCTTCACAGTCCTTCCTGTTCTAGGAATACTAGAAATTGTAATGATTTTAATCCTGGAACATCGAAAGGACAATTATTACCTTGAACGAAGCGTTGAATTTAATTGGAATAAGATAAACGGTTCCTCCTAGAATATCTTATTGGCATTATTAACGTATTTGAAATCCTCCTAACTATTGACATTTGATTCTGCAATCCTTAAATGTAACTGCCTCTCTCGGGAGGGCATCTCTTGCATCAAAAAATAAATAAATAAAACTGATTTATTTACAGTCAAGTATTATCTAGTTGGAATTTCAAAACTCTGCATATAACCTCCGTTTCATGCACAAGGCTCATATTCATCAAATAGCGAACGCAAATTTAGCTATAAAAATATGATTATTATGCATCTTAAATGGGAATAATGTACATATTCTTTCTATATACCGTATTTCCCGATTTAATTCCCCACCCCGAAATAATTTCCCCACCCCCCAGTTTAATTCCCCAGGGGGTTCGGGCCATTTGAAACAATAATTCCCAAGGGGAATTAAGTCGGGAAAAACGGTAATAGTAAATACTTTGTACTAAGTTAACCCCACGCACTCAGTATAAATATGGAATTGATAAGAAATAGGAAATACAATGCATCAACCGCAGCTCAATCAGTTTTATTTTAGGTTTTACAACAATATTAATATAAAATGGTAAGTATTAATTAGCAGGAGCATAAGTGTATTAGGTCAACTTTCGTGACCTTTTGACCTACGCGCAGTGTGCATGACCGGCCGCAGTGCTGTAGGCAATTTCAAATATTTCTTATGACCTACTTGTGGGAATGCCTAGACGGTAACTGCAATTTATACGGGGATTTCCGAATTAAGCATAGAATTAAATAGTTGCTCATAAGTTATATTTTTTATACGGTGGGGACCCATACATGAAGCAGTTTTAGGGGATGTAGGAATAGGAATCCATCCTGCACGATTTAACATTTCCAAGAGAAGAATGCTTTTAATTTAGAATTGAGATGCATACGGTTTTTTGTATTTACTGTTCTTTTGAATCTAAACCTAGACGCATAAGGTTTTCTGTTCTGGAACACTTATCTTAGTAGCAGTTACCCATCCCCTAGTTTAGCCTCCTAAAAATCCCGAAAGCCCCAATCCTTTCCTTGATACGCAGGCTCCATCCAGCCACACCCCTTCCTGCCTTTTAATGCTATTTGTTGGGCCTATGCCAGTTATGTTAGGTGGGTGTGGTTGTTGAGTTCCATATTGAACAGGTTGAAAGGTATCTTAGGTGTTTAGGTACTATGATACATGACGGTGGTGAAGCTAGGACGGGATAAGGAGGAGGTTGGGTCTTATGGAAAGTCTGACACCCTTATCTAAAGGTTTTTAAAGGTATAAGGCACCTAGTACTTAAAGAATTACCTAACCCTAACCACCAACATTTTTTATACCCTCGTGACACGAAGTAATGCTCAAACCATCTGGGAAGCCAATAGATTTGCTGAGCAAAGTTTTCGTCACGCTGCCAGACGCCTATGGCATGAATGAGTCTTTATAGACATTCCCAGTTCAGGCTTCTTTCGAGGCTTGTTCTCCCACTTGTGTCTCTTATTTTAGAGAAAGGTAACTCTTAGAGGACCTCGGGTAGGGAGTACCACCCTCGTACTTGTAACCTTTCCCGAAGTACCTATTCAGTACTGCCGCACTACAAATTTTTCATGTGGGACAAGCACACTGAGCCGAATAGATTTAGCAAGCAATTCTCCCAGCACTTGGAAACGAAACCGAAGGGATAACCATCTCTGCACTTCGGTCTGGATCTAAGCTTAACCTGCAGTCCATCTATAGAACTGAGGCCTTGCTACCAAACTTGCTTGCTTATCTTAGAATTGCCTGATGATATTAAATCGTCTACACTCTCGGTTTCTCAATTCAAGTCTGCCGTTTTCGACCTCACCTTACAAAAGCAACACGGTCTTTTGATATTTGCTCGGACTCGAATGATGTGCGTAATCTTTCTTGCATTGAAAGTGCTATAAATCCTAACCATTCTTCATGTTAACCAGTATTTTAACTATTTTAATATTTTTCTGACTTACTTTAAGCATTGGCATTTACCTTAATTTTATATGCCTTCAACCAACCCCAGATAGCGTCCCCTACCCCAAAATATATCACTATGACTGATATTCTTCATCCCACATCCCCTATCTAACATCCAAATATTTTCGCACCCTTGCATCTCATATTCTCTCATACTCACCTCCCACGTCCACCATCCTAAATCCTCACAACCCCAATCTTCAAATCCTCTTATCCTTGCATCTTACATCCCACAACCTTAATTAAAAACCAATTAGCAACCTGTATTTAGTCCGCATAGTTCTAATTCCGTACTTTTAAAAGGGAGAAAGCTAGACTTAGACAGCTTAAAGTTGTCAGTGAAGCGTTCTAGGTCCAATTTAACCGTCGCAAACATCCACTTAGGTAGAAAGCATTAATTTTTTTCATCATTAAAATAAAGTTTCTTGAAAACGAAGACTAAACGCGAGCCTGCATTATGCTCGTTTTAGGCTCCAGCTCTCAGCTCTGTGACTCATGAACGTGTAGTACTATACAGATCTGCCCCTATCGTAAGGAAGTCCGGAGGAAAGACAACAACAGGTCTCTTATCTCAACTAATAGGTAACTCAGAATTTTAATCTTGAGAAAGGACGTTTTGAAACCTTACCTCATCTGAAAGGAAGCGTGTTAAAGGGCTATATCTGGCACAGCATTTCTCGTTATCGGAAAGTAGATTACTCGTAATATTTCACAATATCTTACGCAACCTACCACAATATTTCTCGCTATCTGGCACAATATTTCTCGTAATCTGGCGCAATATTTGTATTAATCTGGCAAAAATTTTCTAGCAATCTGGCAAAAATTTTCTAGCAATCTGGGGCCATATTTGTCGTAATCTGGCACAAGATTTAGTTCATTTATTTTCACACTAAGTTATTTTGTAGTGCCATATCTAAAATTCTGGCACTAGACTCATCGGTTGGTGAGTTTTATGACGGATTGGTATACTGTATATAATGTAATGTATGTAATGTACTGTAAATGTATATGCATATGAAGGAACGTAATGTATCTATGTAATGATGATGATTTGTGGAGGACGAGGGGTGAGATTGGACGCGACCAAATTCCGAGTCTCCAGTTCATCCAGAGAGTTCCACGAATAAACATCTATTTGTTATTGCTGAACCTCCGTGTGTCCTTTCCATTCATTCCGCATACGCATCCCCATAAGGAAGGTCACAAGTCAGGTCAACGACTGGAATCTAGAGAGGGTAAAGGGTAGACGATCGAGTAGGGTAACCAACCTCTTTATTTATAGTTTAGCATGCAAAAGACAAATATGGTGGCATGTTTAAAAGACCTGGCACAAGACTCAATGTTAAGGGAGTACAAAAAGTGGCACCAGACTGAATGTTAAGTGAGGTTTGCATGCAAAAGACGAGTTTTGTATTACCAACTCGAGTTTACCACGCAAAAGGCAAATATGGTGCCATATTTAAAAAATCTGGCACCAGACTCAATGTTAAGTGAGTTTTGCATTACAAACTCGAGTTTAGCACGCAAAAGGCAAATATGGTGCCATGTTTAAAACATCTGGCACCAGACTCAATGTTAAGTGAGTTTTGCATGCAAAAAGCGAGTTTAGCACGCAAAAGGCAAATATGGTGCCATATTTAAAATATCTGGCACCAGACTCAATGTTAAGTGAGTTTTGCATACAAAAGAGTAGTTTTGCTTACAAATGAGGTCTTAAGCATTCAAAAGAGGAGTTTAGCACGCAAAAGATGAGTTTTGTGTGCAAAAGATGAGTTTAGCATGCAACAGATTAGTTTTGTGTGCAAAAGATGAGTTTTGTATGCAAAAGATGAGTCGTGCATGCATAAGAGGAGTTTTGCTATTGGCTCACCCCTCTGCAGCTAGCTCCATACTCTCCACTATTCAGAAAAAAGGGTGCACAGGGGAATTGTTATTATTTTTAAAATCGTTATTTTATTAAATATAATAGTTATATAAATAGCGGTTGTCAGTTTGATAGAGGGAAACAAATTTTGGATTTATTTGAGTTGTATTTAGTTAACCAATTACATTTTTATCAATTGACCCGGGATTGAAAAGCGTACGCCTAATATAGTAAATGAAACAGTTTAGATGAAAAGATATTGGTTAACTATTTCAGCGATCCAAGAAGGGAGAAGGGTTTTTGGTCAGAAGAGCTTCACTTATCTTCCCTATTTCAGGGACAGTCAGCAAAACTCTAAAGACAACGAGAGTAAGGAAAGACTGCCTTTTTATACCTGATTCTTTATAGAAAGCATAGCTTACTTAATAATTATGAAGATATACAAATATATAAGATTTTTAAGTCTGGATCCACTCCAGGCACATAGTAACAAAAAACTTGAATACGGATAAAAAACTTGAAGGCGAAAAATGTTTTGAGAATTCCTTTAAAACTGTATGCAGTAGTATAAAGTTCATAACAGGAAGGATATACCGGCGTTTAATTCTTGCTCACTTCCCCCTATTCCGTTTTCAATCCAATTAAGACTAAATAATACGATTCGTAACTTCCAAACGACTATTTCAATAATTGAACGGTTCGGCTCAACCTCTCCATCAATCTTGTCGTTTGTATGTTCATAAATATCCCAAAATAGAGGGTCAAAATACATCACACTTTAAAAACTAACCAGAAGTGTTTCTGACGCAGTATTGGTGTTATTGGGTTGAGATATTTTAAGGATTTTTAATTATGCATATTCTGCAACGCAATATAGCGATGTTTCTAAAAGATTAACGGTTCATTTTTATTCTTCTATCTTTTGTTCTTACATTGTCTGCCCTGGTTTTCCAACGTATTACCTAGAAATACTGGACCACTTAATATACAATTACATCTGATAAGTTAGTAGTATCACATGCTACTTTTTCATATTAGAGAAACAACATAACATAATCCAAGGTTCATATTTTATTTTATTAGCCATGCAAATGAAATGAGCACAAGAAATAAGGGCAGCTACAGTTCCAATGAATGAAGTTTTATAAATAAATAGAGTAGAATCCTATCGCGACCTCATTTTTAATTCTATAAAGTAAACTAACCGTTCAACAAACGGACGGAAACAAAACACAACTACTGTCCTCCTTAATGTTCTTGGAACCTAAAGTAAATATAAACTCTTTTTGAAGCCGGTTACAAATTCATGAAAGACTTTATTTCCAAACCCGGTCTCAGTCAACAAACTCTATCCTTATCAAATTCAACTTTAATTCCTGTTTGAGTAAATATATTTAGAAGGAGATGAAATTGTTGGAGATTGTACTTTTGGTGGGGGTAGTCCTGATGTTGGTGGGGGTGGAGCAGACCGAGGCGGACTGTGGGTGTGACGCTAATTATGCCCCAGTTTGTGGAAAGGATTTAAAGACATATTGGAATACATGCGAGCGGAGATGTGTGAGAGGTCAGAATTATACAATATTTTTGTAACAAATGATGGGACATTCCTAACGCTTTATCTTAGGAATTAAAGTCTCCTACCTAACATTCATTCATGATTCTTGCACGCAAATCAACCTTAACTAGAGTCTTTTAGTTGTTAATGGCGTTAATTGGTTGATCCCACAAGTGATATTTTGTCTATTGCTTGATCCAACAGGTGTAAGACTTTTGCATAATGGGAGGTGCAATGAGAAGGATCGAGGAGAAGAATAACCTCAACCCCATCCACGGGGGGTTTGACCTGACATTCTAAACTTAAACTTATGATGACCTTACCCACTTCCGGAACTCTGCCTTTAAATCCTTACAACTTACACAGTAATTTATGGTCTCCAGTTTGTGTGGAAATAAATAAATACATTTCCAGGGGACGACTGCTTTTGATTTAGTATTGAGCTGCATACGGTTTTTTGGATTGACTGTTCTTTCGTATCTAAACCTAGACGCGTGAGGTTTTCTGTTCTGGAACACTTATCTTAGTAGCAGTTACCCATCCCCTAGTTTTGCCACCTGGAATTCCCGAAAGGTCCAATCCTTTTCTTGATACGCAGGCTCCATCCAGCCACGCCCCTTCCTGTGTTTTAGTGCTATTTGTTGGGCATATGCCAGTTATGTTAGGTGGGTGTGGTTGTTCAGTTCCATATTGAACAGGTTGAAAGGTATCTTAGGTGTTTGGGTACTATGCAAGTAATTGTAAATTAGTTTATTGATGTTTACTTGAAGGGTAGACTAGAGAGGTTAGAGCTGGGATACGACATGACGGTGGTGGAGCTAGGACGGGATAAGGAGGTGGGTCTTATGGAAAGTCTGACACCCTGATCTTAGCTAAACATCAGGTTTTTAAAGGTATAAGGCACCTAGTAGTTTAAGAATTACCTAAACACCAACATTTTTTTTACCCTAGTGACAAGAAATAATGCTCAAACCATCTGGGAACCCAATAGATTTGCTGAGCAAAGTTTTTGTCAGACGCCTATGGCATGAATAAGTCTTTATAGACATTCCCAGTTCAGGCTTCTTTCGAGACGTGTTCTCCAACTGGTGTCTTTTCTTTTAGAGATGGGTAATTGTAAGACGACCTCGGCGTCAGGAGTACCACCCTCGAAATTGTAACCTTTCCCGAAGTAGTAGTAGTAGTAGTAGTAGTAGTAGTAGTAGTAGTAGTAGTGTTTTTATTTAGTCCTTCTCGGGCATTACCCATAGGACAAATTCATACGGGGATTAACGGAGCGAAGCGAGGGTGTACTATTGAGCATACGCAGGTAGTGGCTATCGTCGATATTGTGGTTGTGATACGGCTTCCACATTCAGTTTCCTGGGCAGATAGACTGGCAGATCGAAAAAGTGGTCTCCTTTCATTCATTGACATCCCTCAAGATATGCCGGTACCCAAAACTGAGCTAGCAAGAGAAAACCATTATCTCGTACAGAGAGAGGGTTGATGGACATCCCCTACCCTGATGAGTTACAGTGCAATACAGCTGCAGCAGGTAGGACGCATACCTGTCTTTCCCTTCTAATACTCCAGGGCCCATGGGCAGAGCTTGTTAAGCTAGTGAGCTAAGTAAGACATAGAACTCCAGGGAAGGTATGTAGCGCCCGCCTTCACACCGCCACCGCCAGACTCTCGAGGTCACATTCCAGATTGACCGATCCCTCTGGTCCACCACTAACTCACAAAATATCCGATAACAGGCCTCACGGTCGCTCAGGGGAAGTCGAGTCAAAACTAAGCGACTAAGTGACTTATCTGGCTACTCAGCTGAGTTTGAGTGACGATTTCATTGTTTATATGAATTGAGTATGAGTGGGACCTCAGACTCAGCTCACACTTATCTGAGTGTAAGTTGAGTGTAAGTTTGACATTTTCATTATTAATATGGGCATAAGATAAGTATTCTATACTATATACTGTATACTAAGAAGTAGAAATTGACCACCTAGAGACCCGTGGGGGTAAAAAACCCGACTGATAGGGAATTTCCAAACATTTTGTCTCTCTAAGTTTGTTTGAAGTAACAAATAACAGATTAATTTGTCCTAATTATGACAAGTATGGGAAATAAAGCAATAGCAAGTATCACTAACAGTAATAACTGTCAAGTGAAGGGGACTGTTTATTTCCAACTTTAACCCTTCCTTCTTCATCTCAAATCGAGAAAGGTTTGTTCAAAGGTTGCATTTTAGCAAGTCAATACTTAAAATTGACTGGGCTAAAACCAAAGTAGGGTAGTACACAATCATAGACAAAGACAAAGTATCAATTAAGGGATACTTTGTCTATGGTACAGAATGTGGGGGAAGGAGGATTGGGAATAAATGGGTGTGAAATTTCAATTGTGGGCCAAGATTAAAAAGTCCAATGGACCGGAATAAATCCATCCCGAGTTTGGAGTTATCAACAAGTGGCAGGCAACTCTTGTAGAATATGCGATGCATATGCGTCTCTCGTTGAGTTGGTGTTTGTGGAGAGTCAAGGTTCATAAATATAGTAATTCCTTGTGTATAAGTAAGTGCGTAAGGTTGAAGAGGATTTGAATCATGCTTAACATAGAAGAAACACCCCCCAACACGTGAAGTAGGGCATCCGGCTATATTAACGGGGGCGGCGTTTACATGAGTAATAATTACATGTGCATCAACTGTAAATCAATAACTGATCCCAGATTCCCAGACTGTACCCTCCACTATGCAAAAAAAAGAGTGGAAAAG